>RJWM01047499.1:0-11918 GCA_004363535.1 Dasyprocta punctata | reverse complement strand
TGAGTATGGTCTCAAGTTGTGACCATTTACTTATAAAAGTCTCAATACAATCTTTCTTAATAGCTGAGTAGTACTCCATTGTATAAAAATACCACATCTTTTTTATCCATTCTTTGACTGATGGGCACTTGGGTTGTTTCCAAGATCTGGCTATTACAAATTGGGTTGCTATAAACATGGGTGCACAGATATCACTGTGATATGATGTTTTCAATTCTTCTGGGAAAATGCCCAGAAGAGGGATAGCTGGGTTGAATGGGATTTTTTGAGACAGGGTCACACTATGTAGCTCAGGCTGGCCTCGAACTCACAATGCTCCTCCTATCTCAGCCTTGTGAGTGCTGGGATTAAAGGCGTGCACCACCACGCCCGGCTCCTCCTTCTCTTCTTCCTCTTCCTCTTCTTCTGATATTCATGTCCAGTTGTCCCAGCACCATGCATTAAAAGAAACATTTTTTATATTTGTTAGCTTGTAAATTGCCTTTCTCCTTTGTAAAATGTCAATGGATTTTATTTCTGTGGTTCTATTCCTGGGTCTCTATTATTTAACATTGATCTATTTGTCTCTTCATCAGTATTATACTGACTTGATTACTGTAGCTTTAGAGTTAAATCTTTAGTTTTGGTATTGACAGTACCCTTACTCTGTCAATGTCTTTAACACTGTTGGTTAGTCTATATCTTTTATTTCTTTATGTAAAATTTAGAATCAAATTGTCAATATCCCCAAAATAACTTACTGAGATTTTTTACTTGGAATGCATTGAATATATAGATCATATTGGCAAAAGCCTTGTCAAGACATCTGGACAGATCAAGTCTTCTTCTTTATGATATGAAATCTCATTACTGGTTTGCTTCTTTGATTTCTTCAAAGTTTTGTAGTTTTCCTCATGGAGAGTTTATCTACACATACCATTCAATTTATGCCTATTATTTATTTTTGGAGTGCAAATGTAAGTGGTAGTATGCTTTTAACTTAAAATAGCACTTGTTCACTGGTGGAATTCAGGAAACTGACTTATATATTAATCATTTTTCTTTCTTTAGGTGATTATTCATTTTAAGAATTCATTAGTCAGTTCTTTTGGATTGTCTACATGCACAATCTGTCAGGTGAAAGCAAAGATATTTTCCTTCTTTTCTGGGCATTACAACTCTTGTTTCTTTTATATGTCTGCTTGCGTTAGCTAGGTTACTGAGAAATGTGGTGAGAGGAAGCCATCTTTTCTGGTTTCTGGTGATAGCAGGATACCATCCAGATTCCCACCATTAAGTGAGGACTGCTGTGGGTTATTGGATGTACTGGTTATTATGCTGATAAAATGCCTTTCTTTTCCTTGCCTGTTAAATGTTTTCATCATGCATAATGTCAGATTTTGCCAAAAGTTTAATGTGTGTGTATTTATACAATTATATGATTATTTGACTTTCTACTTTATCAACTAGAATGTTAAGCATATTAATTGTAATTGCTTTAAATATCTGGTTTCATAATGCTAATATCCATGCCATATCCAAGTCTGATTTATTATAGTGTTATGATATCACAATCTTGATTACTCCAGTTATGTAATTATTTATTACATGTTCCATTTTAATCTTTTACAAAATTATATAATATTTGTTCTTTTAGTTTATTGATTTCCAGTTTAAAAATAATGTTATCTGCATTCATAACAGTGCTTCTGGGGTTTTGACTGGAGTTAAAATATACCTGTTTGTTAATTTAAGGCGATATTCTGTCTTTACCATGTTGATTCTTTCAGTATATAAAAACAGTGTAATTCTCAATTTATGTTGACCTTCTATAACTTCTCTAATTAACACTATACTATGTGTTTAACAAGTGTTAGACCTAAGAATTTCACTCTTTCGGAATGATTATATTTTTAATTGTGTGCCCATATGTTGATTGCATGTATATACAAATACAATTGATTTTATCTGTGTTATATCCATGGGCATTGAAGAATTTACTCATTAGATTTACGAGGGATTTTTGAGAATTCTTGAGGTTTTATAAGTGGACAGTGTTCTGATTAGGAAAGAGACAGTGTTATCTCCTGCTTTTTGAAATTTTATTTTCCTTTGCACCACAGAGCACTTAACGGCCATTTGTAAGATAATAATAGTTAGAATGGACATCCTTCTCCTTTTTAGGTACAGCAGAAAAATCACTCAGTCATCATTCAGCACATGGTAGCTATAGATTTTAATTATCAGTTTGAAGATATTTGCACTATTCCTGATTATGAAGATTTTTAAAAATTATGAAAGGTATAAAGCTTTGTCTGAGACTTCTTTTGTATTGCTTGATATGATCATGGGTATTTCTAGTTTACCTTGTGGATTGTCTATTAATATGGGGAACAGCATGGGTGGCAGCCTTACACTTTGTATTTCCTTTGTATATTTCTCAGCTCTACTTGACAATATTTTCCTAATCTTGGCATTGCATTTATGAGAAATATCATTCTGTGCTTTTGGATTTTTTTTGTAATATCTTTGTTTTTGTATCGGTGTAGTGATAGCTTCATAAAATGCAACTGGAAATGTTTCTTTTTTCTTCTAGAAACTAAGAAAAGGTGCAGAATTCGTGCTATTTATTTTACTTTGGTAGACTGCTTAGGTTAACCACCTGTGCCTGGATCTTTGCTTTTTAGGATGTTAAAAATTACAAATACAATTTTGTTAATAGTTAAATGGCTACACACATGGTCATCATTTTCAGGTATGGCAGTGTATGCTTTAAAGGTTTTGTTCAATGTCACTTACGTTAGCAAGCTTACAATCTTTTTGGATATTTGCTGTTTTAGAATTCTACAGGATGCGTAGTGATGATACTCATTTCAATACTTATCTTGGCATTTCTTCTCTCTCCATTTTGTCAATCTTGCTAGACTTTTGTCAACTCTATTACAGTTTTCAGATTAATAGCTTTTATTTCATTTACTTTCTTCCTTTTTGTTTTAAAGTTCATTGATTTTTCTCTTATCTTTATTGCTTTGTAATGTTTGTTTTAAGTTTGCTTTGCTCTTCTTTTTTCCAGTCGGTTTCTTAGGTGGGAACTTTGATTATTGATGTAAGACTTTCAGTTTTTTATTTTCATTTTTGTGGTTATGGTTTTTTTTTTCATAGCATGTCTGTGATGACATAAGTTTCCCTCTTACCAAAGCTTTAAACATGTCCTGCAACAATCATTTAATTGCTTTTCCTATCTAAGTAAGATTTCACTTTTTATCATTGATTTCAATGTTTATCTTTGTGGGTGTTTTTCTTTTTGCTTTTGAGACAGGGTCTCACTAAGTAATGCAGGCTGGACTTGAACTTGGTTATATAGCCCAGGCTGGCCTTCAACTCCTGGTAACTCTCCTGGCTCAGTCTTCAGAGTGCTGAGATTATAGACTTGCACCACTATGCCCAACTTACCCTTGTGATTAATTTTCAGAAATAATTTACTGTCTCCTAGTATACATTATATTTCTAAAGTTCTTCTTTAGCTTTTGAATATCTGTGGTTCTTTTTTTGTTGTTGTTGAATAACCCAAATCCAAAACTTATAAAAGAAAGGAAATTTCGAACAGAAGTGCATGAAATAATGAAATTGAGACTAAAAAAATACAAAGGACCAATGAATCAGAATTGTTTCAGAGGTAAAACAAGATTGATAACTTATTAACCAAATTTAGCAAAAGAAGGAAATAAAATCATCTATCAGTGGAAAACAATTAGAAGTGGATCTCACAAAGGACGCCACTGAAATACAGAGAATAATCAGAAACTACTGTGGAACTTTATATTCTAATAAGTTGGGGAATCTAGGAGAATGGACAAATTCCTAGAAACATATGAATTACCAAAACTGAATTCAGAAGATATAAAAATGCTGAATACGCAAATAATAAGCAATGAAATAGAGGTAGTATAAAAACCCTATCAAGTAAGAAAAATGCAGAACCTGATTGTTTCACTATTGAATTTTGTAAGAACAGCAGGAAAAACCTGATGCCAATACTCCACAAACTCTTCCATGACATTGAAAGGGAAGGAACACTGATGAATTCATTTGTTGAAGCTAGGATTACCCTGACACCAAAAGCAAACAAGGTCTCAACCAAAAACAACTACAATTTCCTTGATAAACAAATGTAAATTTCTCAGCAAGATACAAGCAAACAGAACACAACAAATCTTTAAAAAGATCATACATCATGACCAAGTTAACTTCATCCCAAAGATGCAAGATGGTCAATATATGTAAATGAGAAAATATTATGCATCACATAATCAGAAGCAAGGACAAAAATCATATTCTCATCTCAACAGATGACAAAAAAGCCATTTTACAAAATCCAACATCCTACCATGATTTAAAAAAAGAAAACAACTAAGTATAGAGGACCTTATCTCGCTTTGAGAAAATTCATTATGTCACACTACCAACATTATATTAAATGAGTAAAAACTGAAAGCTTTTCTTTTAAAATCAAGAATAAGAAAGGGATGCTCATCCTCACCACTCCTGGTCAATATACTACTCAAAACAAGGGGCAGAGCAATGAGGCAAGAGAAAGAAATAAATGAGATTTGAATAGGAAAAGAAGGCAAACTATCCTTATTTGCAAATTACATTATCCTTTACCTAAAACATCAACAATACTCCACTGGAAGACTCTTAGCAGTAAAGAAACTTCACAAAGTAACCGGATAGAAGCCCAACAAACAAAAATCAATAGCATTCTTATACACCAACAACAAATGCACCAAGAAAGAAATCGGGAAAACAGTCTATTCATAAGAGCTTTGAAAATTATACATCCTTGAATTATTTTAAGTACAGAAATGAAAAACATCTTTAATGAAGGCTGTTGGGCACTGAATAAAGAAATTGAAGAAAACATTAGAAGATTGAAAGACATTCTCTGTTCTTATGCAGGCAGAACCAAGATTGTCAAAATGGCCATATGCCAAAAATGACATATAGATTTAATGCAATTTCTATCACTATAACCATAACATTCTTCACAGAAGTAGAAACAACAATCATAAAACTTACGTGCAACCAAGAGACCCAAAATTGCCAAAGCAATCTTAAGCAAAAGGACTAAAACAACAAACAATAAAATCTTGAATTTCAAATTATGCTTCAAAGAATCAGTGAAAATTGCAACATGACACTGATACAAAACCAGACGTTTTCACTGACAGAATAGAGAGAATGCAGAAAAAATTCAAGCAGCTTCAGCAATTTGATTCTTTTTTAGATTTCTTTTTAATTTTAAAAATAAACAAAAAAGGACAAAAACAATACAGAATTTCAAATAAAAGAAATAAATTAACACTAATTAATGTATTGCATATTCTCAGATGAAGAAACAAAGTGGCAAATCAATGTATGAAAAAATGTTCAACACCACTGATCATTCAAGAAATGCAAATTAAAACAACACTGAGATATCATCTCATTCCAGAAAGAATGACTAACATCAAGAAATTAACCAAAAACAAATGCTGGTGGGGCTGTGGGGGAAAAAAGAACCCTTATTCATTGTTAGTGGGAGTGTAGGCTGGTACAACCACTATGGAAATCAGTGTGGAGACTCCTTGAAAAACTAGGATTAGAGATTCCATTTGACCCAGCTATTTCCCTTCTGGGTATTTTTCCAGAAGAACTGAAAACATCATACCACAGCGATATATGTGCACCCATGTTTATAGCAGCAAAATTCGTAATACCTAAATTTTGGAAACAACCCAAATGCACATCAACTGAGGAATGGATAAAAAAGATGTGGTATTTTTATATAATGGAATGCTGTTCAGCCATAAAGAATGATAAATTTGAGGTGTTTATAGGTAAATGGATGCAACTAGAAACCATACTCATAAGTGAAATAAATCAGACTCACATGTGTAAATATTCTATTGTCTCCCTATTGTAGAAAATGAAAAGAGTAAATCAGATCCAAAATATACAATAGATATTGTGAAAATGAAAGGGAAAGAAAGTGCTCAAAAGGAAAGAACAATTGGGATAGGGGAAAGGAGAAAAGAGAAAAGATTATATATATACATATGTATACACACATATATATATGTGTGTATGTAAATATATACAAGATAGATAACTATAATACTAATCTGTGTTCATCAAAAAGAACAGTTGTGTTTTCATCGTTGATTGCTTGATCATTTTCTTCATGCCTAAATCTTGTCATCTGAACAACTACTTTCAAGATGGAAATATGCTATTTGATTTTTTTTTTTTTACAACAAGACAATAGCCTATTCTGGCGAAAAGACAGCCTATGTACAAATGGTGCTTGGAAAACTGTGTTATCCATGTATGGAACAATGACTAGATTCATATTTTTCTGCTGTGTAAAAATTAAATCAAATTGAACCAAAGATACAGCTATAAAAACATCTGAACCTGCCAGAAGAAAAATTGGAAAAATTCTTGAAGCCATCAGCATAGGTAAGAACTTTCTGAATAGAACTCAAACTGCATAAGATAAAATACCAATGATCAGCAAATGGAGTTATATCAAATTAAATAGCTGCAGCACAGAAAAGGAAAATCCAACAGAATGAAGAGATAGATGGCAGAATGGGAAAAATATTTGCTAGCTATCCCTCAGACCAAGGATTAATATCTACAACATGTAAAGAACTCAAAAATATTAGGCTTCAAAAAATAAAAGTCCAATCAAAAACAGGCAATTGAAACTAATAGATACTTTTCAGAAAAAGAAGTATGCATGGTCAGTAAGTACATGAAAAAATGTTCAGCACTTTTGCTGATTAGAGAAATGTAAATCAAATCAATATAGATTCCATCTTACTTGAGTAAGAATGAGTTGTAGTCAGCATTCGCAAGATAAACAATTCAATGCTGGACACATAATTTATAGTATTATTTTATAATAGTCACCCAAAGAATCAAACACAAAAAGTGAAGTCATTCCACACTCTAAAGACCCCAAAGAATCCAGCTGAGGTCCCAGATCCCAAGGCAATGTCCTGCATGATTCCAACTGAAGACCTAGAGTTCCTGACAATGTCACATGCAAGTCTGTTTCACAGATCTGTGCTGGGAAGGCCCCAAGGTCAGCGGTGGAAGCTAGACAGTCTGCACCAATGGGATGAAGGATATGTGCCAGCAGGCTGAGTGATCTGCACTGGAGTCAGGAAGCAATGCTCAAAGTAAGGAGCAGAGCTCCCCCCAAAAGTGCCATAGCCATCCTCAGCGACAACGACGTCCTGAGCTCCTCTGACAATGAGAATAGCCAAGTTCATATCGGGCAAGAAGCTCAACAAGCTCCCTCAGGACAATCAGTGGCAACAGGAGAATCAACAACACTACCTCTTCCTCTCCAGTTCTCCTTTTTATCTTGGCAACAATCCTCTGGGGGCCACCCACACCCAGCACCAGGCTGATTCAGTTCAGCTGCTATTACACATTGACCACTAATTGTAAGTTCACCACAGAATGCTTATTGGCAAGGACCTTAAACAACAAATGCTAGGATATGGCAAAAAAGGAATGCATCTATATTGTTAGTAGGGTAAACTGATAATAACATCATGGAAATCAGTATTAAAAAAATCCTCAAAAAATGTAAAATAGAAATTCCATTTGAACAAGTTATATTTTGTCTGATAATTGAAGTCATCATAGTAACACTAATGCATGCATACCCATGTTTACAGTTGCACAGTTCACCATAGCTAAATTATGGGAACAAACTGGATGCTTACCATAATTTGAATGGGTAAAGAAAATATGGTATCCTCAATGAAATACTGTGCAACTGCAAAGAAGGATAAATTTGAGGCTTTTGGTGGAAAATGAGTGGATCTTGAAACAGTAGTACAATACTGATTAAAATAAATCAGACACAGGAGGTTAAGTATCACATGGTTTCTGTAACATGAGATAAAAAATAAAAACAATTTAAAGAGCAAAATAAAAGACAGATGGTAGGTAACAGGGAAGTAGTCTCTATGGAGATAGGAAAGAGATTTGAGGAAAGAAAGAGAAGAGAAGACTGAGGGCAAAGGGAGAATAAAATGATAAATATATATACACACACACACGCACACACACATGCACACACACATACACTCATACCAATTCCTCACATTGAATGTAATCATCGTATATCACAAGCATAGAGTAATAAAAAATTTTTTGTATTCTCATTGCTTTTGGTATGAATTCCACCTCCTGGAACCAAATAATATCAAGTACAAAGCACCACTCCTACAAATTCACTTAAAATTTTTCACAGCATAAGTTTAATGAATATGGAATTTTTATATCTCCTGTTAATTTAGTTTATGATCCGATTTATTCGTTGTATGCTGTACCATAGTAAACATGCTTATGGCTAGATATTTCCCAAACTTAGAAATACCTGCTTATGATTCTGTGTAAATGGAATAACTTTTCCAAAATTTAAGAAGCCTATGATGATTTAGAAATATGCTCTTTCACTAAGACCACATCATTATCCTCTTAAGTCACATCAGAGAGTACATTTTAGGATACTATATATACATTTAATATTATATTTCTATTAGAATACACTTATAATTTATATTTTGAATTTTATGATTACAATATGTTTTATATTATTTTTAATTAAAAATGAATATTATGTTTTAAAAATGCATATTTATTAGGCAAACAGCAAGTGTGTCTCATCTACATGGCATTTACTATAAGCAAAACTGTGAGGGTATGAAATTGTGATTATACATAGTCATTTGATCTTATTTCTACTTTTCTGAGTTACTCATTACCTATTTTAGTACTGTGAGCAGACATTTTTATCATTTAATTGATATGTACAAAATGCTAGCTAAAATGTTGGCTCATAATAGCAGCATTTCTTTTTTGCTGTTGGGTGTGATTCTAGACTTTTAATAATACTTTCTGATGCATAAGCATTGCTCTCTGTGAGGCCGATATAATAATTTCATTGGTAGTTTTCCACTGCGCTTCTGCATATAGAAACCGCCTTCCCCCATAGAGAGAGGATAAATCATTACTAATGCTTTCAAACACTTCATGATTTTATTTTTACAATCAAATAATTTCAACTAGTTATTCTTGTATGGTTTGTTGTTTAACTCACCTTACTTTGAGAAGTTATGAAGGACTTCAAAGAGCTTTTGTTTATATGAATTATTCCTTATCATGTATACTATACTAAAATTAAAGCTGTTTATAAATATTTTTAACTATTTAAAATTATTACTTAATAACAAATGTTGACATAAACATATTTTATATTATAATAAAATTCTTTTTTAAAAAAAGTAAGTGCGAGGAGGAGCATTGTTATAAAATTTTTTCCAAATCAATATCTAATTCAGTAGAAAACAACTGACTAGTTAGTATTCTGCAATTGGTCTATCACTTTAGGTTTTTTTTTTTTTTTTTTTTTTTTTTTTTTTTTTTTTTTTTTTTTTTTTTTTTTTTTTTTTTTTTTTTTTGCTTTAGGGACATAGGAAATACTTGTCCTCTGAAATATTTGTAGTTGGAAAAATACAGAACACATTTATGCCCCTTTCAAAAATAATTGGATATTGTCATTTGATTTTATAGTAAAATCTCACAAACCAGTTTCTTAAGTATCCACTGCACTGTGGAATTGGAAACCATACCAATTAACGTTTTATTCTCTATATATTAAAATCTATTAGTCTTTCTTGCACTGTGAATGGATATTTCATCCATGCATGATTTGGGAACAAAACACATTTACTCACCAACTTATGTAGGTCTTTCAAGTTTTGACATGGTCAACTGTCTATCAAAAAGTCACACTGACTGTTTCTATTACTAATTTCATCAGAAAAATAACTGGCGTATTTGGAAACTGTTCAGCTCACGGTAGTGGATGTAAGTTTTTACAAAATAGTAATTTTTACTTGAAAGCTTGTATTTTATTAGTGCCAAAAATACATAGCAAGCCATTTTCTTGATGTGAGTGCCTCATTTTGTTCATTATCCAATTTTTTCAGTTGTTCTTTTGTGTAAAAATAGTGTTTTATGAGGGGAGGGTCAACTAGACCCACCCTCCACAATTAATTTTTCTATGAAAACATTAACTTTCACAAAAGACAAAATGTCTGTTTCTCGTTTTTGTCACACAGAAAATTTTAAAATCTCATTACAAGATCAACAGCAAATGCAGTTAATAATTTTGTGACTTTATCAGGAGCACTTTAGGTGAACACTCTCTCTCCCTCCCTCTCTCTCTCTCTCTCTCTCTCTCTCTCTCTCTCTCTCTCTCTCTCTCTCTCTCTCTCTCTCTCTCTCTCTCTCTCTCTCTCTCTCTCTCTCTCTCTCTCTCTCTCTCTCTCTCTCTCTCTCTCTCCCTGTTAAGTATGAGGCAGTGAAGCTCATGGACTACGAGTGCAGTTCGTGTTGTTATTGCTTCCAGTAACTTCCATCAGTACACCAGTTTTAAGTTTGCGGACTTACGAACAAGTCTCTTAAGACTTCTAGTGTAAGGGAGCACAGTTTGAGAACTGCTTCTATAAACTACTTGAAATTTTTGTTATAGTATTGTCAAAAGATTGCATTAAAATCTCACTTCTGAACTTCCACAAGTGATTTGTAAAATTTGTAAGTAACTTAATAAAGGAGAGTCCTTCTCTCTGGTTTCAAGTGAATATTCTTTATTATACTTTTGATTGCATGTGTTCTAAAAAAAAGGTATATTTTAAAATCTGGTGGATAAGAATGTAATTTAAATCTTTTTTAAAATGTCAATTTTTTTAAGTTTCATTACCTGAAAAATGTTTTTTCTTATGCCCACAAGATAAAACAGGATAAAATAATTCCAATTACTCTGATTAAGTGAACTTGGTTTTTGTATAAGAGAACATTTTACCTACATCATTTTTCAGGAGCCTACTGTTTTATTACTGACAAGCATAAGTAAATTTAAAAATTGACCTGAAAAGATTCAAAATTTTTCATATTTAGCTCTTTCTTAAGGGTGATTCTTTCTCTTCCATATATCACTGTATATCTTAGTAACATTAAACATACAATTCTTTCATGTTTAAGATTGTTATTATTTAGATTCTTCAGTGCTATAGTTAGGATTTTCATTATTATATTTTTCAACTCTCTGCTGGCATGTAATAGTCTTTTTGCTTTTGTTTCTGCATTTTATTTCATTTTGAAATCGAATAATCTCATAATTGTCTTCCTTGGTGGTTTTGCTGCATTTTATAAGAAAGTAATTAAGCCTCCTACAAATAATAATGAATTTGTTACTTAAAAATGTTTTCATAGAAAAAAATATATTTTGGGTGATTCATATTTGTTTCCTATCTTACTTCATGTTTTAAATCTTATAATGGTTTTAAGTACAATGGTATTGTTTCTGATTTTTCTCAGAATACTTCTGGCATATTCTATAACTATGTAAGTGATAGATTTGAAAAAAATAGTCTTCATTTCACTACAGAAGAATCTTCTGGCTCAGTGTGGAAATTTGTATTATTCTAGAAATGAATAATAAGAGAGTGAAGTATTTCTCTCGATATAGCCTGGTTCAGTCTTTATTCCTTTAAGGTAAAGAATCTTCAGTGCACCCAAGAAAAAATTAATTATGCTAAGGCCAGGTATATTTCAATTTTTTTCCTAGGCACTAAGATTGGAAGACAAAGGAGCTGCATCCACAGTGCTGTGCAAAAATTCTATACCTAGCTAAATGACAATGTATGCAGAGAGCAAGGTCTTCTAACACACATCCAGCAGTTTCCAAGTATCTTGTTTTTAAATTTTTCATACCTTTTTAATTTCAGGAAATAAGTTTATTTCAGTGCAGCAGTAGTTCTTTGAAGTTTCACATAAAACTCTTTGAACCGCACTCTTTTCATGTTCTT
>RJWM01047498.1:0-11891 GCA_004363535.1 Dasyprocta punctata | reverse complement strand
AATTTTAGGACTGTTTTCTCTAATTCTTTGAGATATGCTACTGAAATTTTGATTGGAATAGCATTAAATCTCTATAAAAGTTTTGGAAGCTTCGCCATTTTAACAATGTTGGTTCTTCCTACTCAAGCACAAGTAGTGTCTTTCCATTTTTTTATATTGTCTTCAGTCTCCTCTTTTAGAGTACTGTAGTATTTAATGCCGAGTTCTTTTACATCCTTCATTAGATTGATTCCTAGGTATTTCATTTTTTTAATGTTATTGTGAAAAGTGTTATTTCCCTGATTGTTTCTCAGTGAGTTTGTTATTGTGCAAGGGGAGGCCACTGATTTTTGAGTATTGACTTTGTATCCAAACTATGCTATGGAATTTGTTTATTAAAGCTACCAATTTTTTAATGGAGCTTTTCAGAACTTCTATGTGGACCATTATGTCATCTGCAGATAATGATAATTTATCTTCTTCCTTTCCTATCTTTATTCACTTGATTTCTTTCTCTTGTCTAATTTAATTACTCTGGCTAAAGTGTCCAGGATTATGCTAAATAAGAGTGGAGACAGTGGACATCCTTGTCTTTTTCCTGATTTTAGGGAGAAAACTTTCAGCTTTTGTTCATTTAGTATGATGTTGGCTGTTGGTTTGTAATAGATAGCCTTTGTCAGATTGAGATAAAGACCATTTATTCTGATTTTCTTTACGTTTTTATCATGAGTGGGTGCAGGACTTTGTCAGAAGCTTTTTGTGCAACTATTGAGATGATCATATGATTTTTGTCCTTGGCTCTGTTTACATAGTGTATTACTTTTATTGATTCATGTATGTTGAACCATCCTTGCGTCTCTGGGATGAATCATACTTGATCATGGTGTATAATCTTGAAGATTTGCTACATTCCGTTTGCCAGCATCTTGGTGAGGATTTTGCATCAATGTTGTTTAGGGAAATTGGCCTGTAGTACTCTTTCTTAGTTGGTTCCTTCCTTGTTTTGGTACAATGGTAATGCTTGCTTCCAGGAATGAATTTGGGGGTATGGCTCTCTTTCAGTTTCATTAGAGTTTGAGAAATAGTGGTGTTAGGTATTCTCTAAATTTCTTGTAGAATTCAGTAGTGAATTCATTAGGGCATGAATTTTTCTTTGTTGGTAGACTTTTAATTAAATCTTTGATTTCATTGATTGATATTGGTTTATTTAGAATTTTTACATCTTCTTGATTCAGCTTTGGCAATTCATGTGTGTCTAGGAATCTGTCCATTTCTTCTGCATTTTTCATCTTATTAGAATACAAGTTTTCAAACTAGATATAGATGTTCTTCTGGATTTCTACAGGGTCCTTTGTTATTTTTTTTTATTTAAGCAATGAAAAAAAAGAGACATATATAACAAAGACAACAAACAAAAGAGACAAAAAAATGACTAGAGTAAATGTACAACAGTAACATTGCAGGTTTACAAAACAGGATGATAGAAACTTGACAATGGTTGCGATATTGCATATCATTATCTTTAAAATGGTTACTTACATTAATAGATATAGACATGTAAAATCGATCTAATCATATGAGTATTAATTGTTCTTTCTCAATAAAGAATACGTTTAGCAGTGTGTTCGTTTTAGTTATCTTACATATACATATATACAGATTTATATCTTTTCCGTTTCCCTTTTCTCTTTCCCCCTTTTCCCTTCCCAATTACTTTTGCTCTTTGAGCTTTTTTGTAGCCTTACCTACTATTTATTATAGATTTTGGATCATACATACTTTTTCAGTGTCTTACACTACAGAGACAGTATGGTATTTACACATGTGGGTTTGATTTATCTCACTTATGTGTATGGTCTCAAGTCGTGACCATTTACTTATAAAAGTCTCAATGCAATCTTTCTTAATAGATGAATGGTACTACATTGTATAAAAATACCACATCTTTTTTATCCATTCTTTGATTGATGGGCACTTGGGTTGTTTCCAAGGTCTGGCTATTACAAATTGGGTTGCTATAAACATGGGTGCACAGATATCACTGTAGTATCATGTTTTCAGTTCTTCTGGGAAAATATCCAGAAGTGGGATAGCTGGGTTGAATGGGATCACTAATCCTAGCTTCTTGAGGAATCTCCACACTGATTTCCACAGTGGTTGCACCAGTCTACACTCCCACCAACAGTGGAGAAGAGTTCCTTTTTCCCCACAGCCCTTCCAGCATTTGTCGTTGGTTGATTTTTTAATCTTGACCATTCTTTCTGGAGTGAGATTGAATCTCAGCATTGTTTTAATTTGCATTTCCCGAATGACCATTGATGTTGAACATTTTTCATATATTTATTTGTCATTTGTATTTCTTGCTCTGAGAAGTGTGTATTCATCTCAGATGCCCATTTTTGGATTGGGTCCTTGAATTTTAGGGGTCTGATTTCTTTTAATTCTTTATATGTCTTAGATAGAAGTCCTTTGTCTGATGAACAATTGGCTAAGATACTTTCCCAGTTCGTGGGTTTTCTTTTCACTCTGTTGGAGATTTCCTTTGACATGCAAAAACTTTTTAGTAATATGATATCCAAGTTGTTGATTCTGGGAAGTGTTTCCTGTGCAATTTGATTTTTATTCATGAACCTTCTGCCTACTCCTATGTCATCAAGATTTTTACCTACTCTGTCTTCTAGTAAGTTTAGTGTCTCTGTTTTTATATTCGGATCTTTGATCCATTTTGACTTTATTTTAGTGCATGGTGATAGGCATGGATCTAGTTTTAGTTTATGGCATATAGAAAGCCAGTTTTTCCAGCACCATTTGTTAAAGAGGCTGTCTTTCTTCCAATGTACGTATTTGGCCCCTTTGTCAAAGATGAGGTGGCTGAGTGTGTTTGTAGTTGTGGCTGTATCTTCTAATCTATTCCATTGATCTTCAGGGCTGTTTTGATTCCAGTATCATGCTGATTTTATCACAGCAGCTTTGTAGTACAGTTTCAAGTCGGGGGTTGTGATGCCTCCTGCCTTCCCTTTGTTGCCCAGAATTGCCTTTGCTATTCTAGGTCTTTTCTGGTTCCAGATAAATTTCAGGAATGCTTTCTCTAGCTCTGTGAGGTAGGCAGGTGGTATTTTGATTGGGATTGCATTGAATCTGTATAATAATTTTGGGAGAATGGCCATTTTCATGATGTTTGTTCTTCCTATCCATGAACAGGGAATATCTTACCATTTTCTGAAATCTTCTTCGATTTCCTTCTTTAGAGTAATGTAATTTTCACTGTATAGATCTTTTACTTCCTTTGTTAGATTGATTCCTAAGTATTTCATTTTTTTGGATGTTATAGTGAAGGGTATGGTTTCCCTTATTTCTCTGTCAGTGACTTTGTTGTTTGTGTACAGGAATGCTATTGATTTTTGAGTGTTCACTTCGTATCCAGCTACATTACTGAATTCAGTTGTTACTTCTAGAAGTCTTCTAATGGATTTTTGGGGGTCTTCTATGTAGAGTATCATATCGTTTGCAAATAATGATAATTTCACTTCTTCCTTTCCTATCCTTATTCCCTTTATTTCTTTTTCTTGTCTAATTGCTCTGGCTAATATTTCCAGAACTATATTGAATAGGAGTGGACATTCTTGTCTTGTTCCTGATTTTAGGTTGAAAGTTTTCAGTTTTTGTCCATTTAGTAAGATGTTGGCTGTTGGTTTATGACATATGGCTTTTATCAGGTTGAGTTAGAGAACATCTATTCCAATTTTCTGTAGGGTTTTTTTTTATCATGAATGGGTGCTGGATTTTGTGAAAAGCTTTTTGTGCATCCATTGAGATGATCATGTGGTTCTTGTCTTTGGCCCTGTTAATATGGTGTATTACATGTATTGATTTGCATATGTTAAACCATCCCTGCATTCCTGGGATGAATCTTACTTAATCATGTTGTATAATCTTTATGATAACTTGTTGTATTCTATTTGCCAGTCTTTTATTGAGGATTTTTGTGTCTATGTTGATTAGGGAGATTGGCCTGTAATTTTCTTTTTTGGTTGGGTCTTTCTCTGGTTTTGGTATGAGGGTAGTACTTGTTTCCAGAAATGAGTTAGGGAGACTCATTTCTTTCGATTTCATTGAAGAATTTGAGGAGTGTTGGCATTAAGTCTTCCCTAAATTTCTAGTAGATTTCAGCAGTGAATCCATCATGGCCTGGGCTTTTCTTTGTTGGTACGGTCGTAATTACATTTTCAATTTTATTGGCTGAAATTGGGTTGTTCAGCAGCTTTACATCTTCTTGATTTAGCTTTGGTAATTCATAGGTTTCTAGGAATCTGTCCATTTCATCTGTGTTATTGAGTCTATGTGAGTAAAGTTTTTCGAAGTGGGTGTTGATGATCTTCTGTATTTCCACCGGTTCTGTAGTGATTTCACCCTTTTCATTTCTTATTGCATGAATCTGAGTTTTTTCTTTCCTCTTCTTGATAAGGTTGGGTAGGGGTTTAGCAATTTTACTCTTTCAAAGAACCAACTCTTCAATTCATTAATTCTTTGTATTGTATTCTTAGTTTCAATTGCATTAATTTCTGCTCTAATCTTAATAATTTCCTCCCTTCTTTGGGCTTTGGACTGGACTTGCTCTTCCTTTTCTAGAAGTTTGAGGTGCAGCATTAGGTTGTTTATTTGTGTTCTTTCTGTTTTTCTGATAAGAGAGTTTAGTGCTATAAATTTCCCTCTGAGGACTGCTTCCATTGTATCCCACAGGTTCTGATAATTTGTGTTTGCATTTTCATTCAATTGTAGATATTGTTTAATTTCTTCTTTAACTTCTTCTGTGACCCATTGGTTATTTAGGAGGGTGTTATTTAATTTCCATGTGTTTATGCGGTTATTGTAGCTTTTTTTGTCATTCATTTCAAATTTTACTGCGCTATGGTCAGATAATAAGCATGGAATTATTTCAGTTCCTTTGCATTTACTTAAGCATGTTTTGTGAACCAGTATATGATCTATTTTAGAAAATGACCCATGTGCAGGTGAGAAGAGTGTGTATTCTGATGTTGATGGGTGGAATACTCGGTATACATCTACTAGGTCCATTTGTTCACAAGTTTGATTCAGTTCTGCTATCTCTTTGTGATTTTTTGTTTGGTTGATCTGTCTCTCTGTGACACTGGGGTGTTAAGGTCCCCTGTTATAATTGTATTATTGTTTATTTGGTTTTTCATGTCTATTAAGAATTGTCTTACATAGTTGGGTGCTCCCATCTTGGGTGTATATATATTTATGATTGTAATCTCTTCCTCTTGAAGTTTTCCCCTCACAAGTATGTAGTGACCTTCTTTATCTCTTTTGATCATTCTCAGTTTGAAGTTTGCATTTTCTGGAAACATAATAGCTACCCCTGCTTTTTTCTGGGTTCCTGTTGCATGGAGTATTATTTTCTAGCCTTTGATTTGTAGTCTGTGAATTTCCTTTTGAGGGAAATGTGTTTTTTGTATGCAGCATATTGTTGGGTTTTGTTTCTTAACGCACTCTGCTAGTCTGTTTCTTTTTATTGGTGAGTTGAGACCATTTACATTGATTGATATAACTGATATGTACTGGCTCATCCCTGTCATGATATCTTTCTGTTGTTGGTTTTCTACATTTTCTGTTTAATTATTTGCCCTGCTTAGTGGTTTCCTTTTGTTGTTGTTCTTAAGCTTGTAGCTATCTTTGTCTCTTTCTAGAGTGTCTTTCAGTACTCTTCATAGTGTTGATTTGGTGGCCATAAATTTCTTCAGTTGTTCTTTGTCATGAAAGTATCTTATTTCTCCATCAGTTTTTAAGGATAGTTTTATAGGTTACATCAATCTGGGTTGAAAGTTGTTTTCTTTCAGGATTTGAAATACTTCACTCCAAGCACTTCTTAACTTAAAGATTTGTGTTGAGAAGTCTGCCGTGATTCTGATAGGCTTTCCTTCATAGGTGATCTGTTTCTTTTCTCTGACAGCTTTTAGTTTTTGTTCTTGTGCTGTATTTCTGGCACCCTTATTATTATATGTCTGGGTGAAGATTTATTTTGGTTGTGGTTAATTGGGGTACTGTATGCCTCATTTCCCTGTATTTCAGATTATCTTCCCATGTTTGGAAAGTTTTGTGCTATTATTTCTGTGAATAGTCTTTGCAGGTCATTAGTATTGACCCCTGCTTTTTCATTTATGCCTATTAATCTTATGTTATTTCTCTTGGCATCATCTTGCAGCTGTTGCATTATTGTTTCTTTGTTCCTTACTATTTTTAAGAGATCTTTTCTTTCATGGCCATGATCTCCCATGCTGTCTTCAAGATCTGAGATTCTATCTTCAGCTTCATTTAAGCGGTTTTTCAAACTTTCCATGGAGTTTTTTCATTTCCTGCATTTCCCTTTGCATCTGTTTCATGCATTCTGTTTGTGTCTTATATTGTTCATTCAAAGTTTTGATCATTTTCTTAAGTTCTTCTGTTTTTTTATCTTGCTCTTCTTTAGTTACACACAACATTTCTTTAATAATGATTCTCATTTCATTTTTTAGCTGAGAGAATATTTCTGATTTGAATTTCTCTATAGCTTCATCAAGCTGTTTCTTTACTGCATTTTCTATCATTTCAGAAAGTCCAGTTGCGTGACTCCCACTGTCTTCCATTTCAATGTCTCTTGGGTTTGTTCTTAGTGGGCTGGGGGACTGAGACTGCCTCTTGGTCTTTCGTTTTGTCATTTTCTTCTAGAACCTATGTGGCTGTGTGTCCTGCAAGGCTGACCAGGCATTTCACTGTGGGTCACACTGAGTCTTGGGTCACGCTGAGTTGCAGGACCAGGTAGAGCCGAATCCTGTGTGCAGCAAGTGAGGGCGGCCTCCCAGGGTGTGAGGGTGGAGCCTCCCCCTTAATTGGGTGGGGACCAAGGCCTCCCTGTCCCAGGGAGCTAGGCAGAGTGTACCCCGGAGTGTGATGCCACCCAGACCCTGAGTCTGGTTGCAAGGAGTTCAGAGCATCAGCTGTGCCGGGCAATCCTGGGTGAGTCCTTACTCCTGGCTGGGTAGGGCCCGCAAGCTCTAGGATGTGGCACACAGGCCACTCCACTGAAGTATGGAGCTCACGTGCACTCTGCACTCTAGTGGGGGGAGCCCAAGCTCTCCAAGGCCCTGCAGCTATGCTGGTCAGTCACTTATGAGCAGCTCTGGGGTCCTGGGCTCTGCTGGGCTAGGCTGAGTACCTCTGTGTCCTGCGAGGCTGGCTGGGTGTTCCCCTGAGGGTCGCACTGAGTCTTGGGTCACACTGAGTTGTGGGACCCGGTGGAGCTGGATCCTGTGTGCAGCAAGTGGAGGCAGCCTCCCGGGGTGTGTGGGTGGAGACTCCGCCTTAACTGGGTGGGGACTGAGGCCTCCCAGTCCCAGAGAGCTAGGCAGAGTGCACCCTGGAGTGTGATGCCGCCTGGACCACTACAGGGTCCTTTGTGATTTCACCCTTTTCATTCCAGTTGCATTATTTGAGTCTTTGCTTTTTTTGATAAGGTTGGATAAGGGTTTGTGAATTTTATTTAACCTTTCAAAGAACCAACTCGTTGATTCATTGATTCTTTGTATTGTTTCCTTAGTCTCCAATACATTAATTTCTGCTCTCTTCTTTATAATAATTTCCTCCTTCATATGAACTTTTGACTTAGCCTATTCTTTTTATAGAAGTTTGAGGTTCAACATTAAGCTGTTTTTTGTACTTTCTCTGCTTCTTGATATGAATATTTAGTGCTATCAATTTCCCTCTTGACTGCTTTTATTTTGTCCCATAAATTTTGGCTTGTTGCATTGCCATTATCATTCAACTGTAAAAACTCTGATTTCTTCTTTAATTTCATCTGTGACCCATTGGTTGTTCAGGAGTGTCCTATTTAATTTCCATGTGTTTATGAAGACCTGGTGGTTTTTGCCATGGATTTCCAAGTTCATTGTGCTGTGGTCTGATAATATGCATAGAATAATTTAAATTCCTTTGCATTTACTTATGTGTGTTCTATGAGACAGTATGTAGAGTATTTTGGAGACCATTCTGTGTGCAGCAGAGAAGAATGTGTATTTTGATGTTGTCAGGTGGGACACTCTGTAGACATCTACTAAATCCATTTGTTCAAGAGTTTGGTTCTGTTCTAATATATCATTGTTGATTTTGTCTAGTCAATCTTTTTGTGACAGTGACACATTGAGATTCCTCAGTACAGTTACATTAGGGTTTGTTTGATTTTTCATGCCTGTTAGAATTTATTGTATGTAGTTGGATGCACTTGTATTTGTTTCATATATATTTATTATTGTTATATCATCCTTTTGGATTTTTCCCTTTACAAGGATGTACTGAACTTTTCCACTCCCTTTGTTTGCCTTTCCTGGTGTGTTCCTTCTGTTGGGGTTCATGGAGTTGTAGTCCTTGTCATTTCTCTGTAGAACGTCCTTCAAAATATTTTGGAGTGCTACTTTGATGATTGTAAATTTCCTCAGATGTTCTTTGTCTTGGAAGTATCTTATTTCTCCATCAGTTCTGAAAGATAGTTCTGCAGGGTATGTCAGTTTGGGGTGGAAGTGGTTTTTCTTTAGAATTTGAAATATTTCACTCCAAGCTTTCCTTTAGTTGAGAGTTTGTACTGAGAAGTCAGTTGTCATTTTGATGGGCTTCCCTTTAAAAGTGATTTGTTTCTTTTCCTTAACAGCTTTTAAGATTCTATTTTTGTGTTGAATTTCTGAAATCTTGACTATGGTATGCCTTGCTGTAGAATTTTTTTTTTTTTTGGTCATGGCTAATAGGAGTTCCATATGCATCATTTACCTGCATGTCAAATTGTTTTTCTTTACCAGGGAAGTTTTCTGCCATGACATCTGTGAACAGTTTTTAAATATCATTTGTATTGTCTCCTGCTTTTTCTTTGACTCTAATCAATCTTAAATTATTCTTCATCTCATCTAGCAGCTGCTGGATTGATTTCTCATGGTCCCTTGGTAGTTTTGAGAAATCATTTTTTGTGTGATTGCTAACTGCAAGCCTGCCTTCTGTAACTGAGACCCTGTCCTCACATTGGCTTAATGTGCTATGAATTCCTTCAATGGAATTTTTATTCTCCTTCATATCTGCTTGAATCTGCCTTATGGATTCCATTTCTTTCCTATACTGAGCATTCATGGCTTCCATAATTTTTAAGGCTTGTCTGGTTTTTGTCTGTATCTGCTCCAGTGTCAGCAGATTTTGGACACCATTTCTGAAGTTATCTGAGAGATTATTTATGATTTGATTTTTCCCAGAGCATCATTCAACTGCTTTGTTGGTACCACTTCAGACAGGCCAGTTGGGAGGTTTTCAGATTGTCCCGCCTCATTGCCACCTGGGTTTGCCTTGGTTGAACTGGATGTCTGGGGTTGAATCTTAAATTTCTTCTCATTTTCTTTTTTAGTTTTAATTTCTGGGGTGATTCTTGTAAATTGCCTATCATGGGTTGCTTTATTGCTAGTATTTAGGCCCCTTAGGTAATGACTGTTTCTCTGAGATGTCTTCTATGTATAACTGTTTGTTGGGTTTTGAGTCCATTGGAAGATCCTACCTCTTCAATTCATTGGAGATGAAAAGTTGCTGCTTGTTTGGACCAGGCCCTGCTTCTTAGGCACTGTGCTACAGTATTTTCTGTGACCCTTAGTCAATCTCCATCATAGAATACTGGAATAAACAGTAGTCTAAAACAATTATGTCACTTTTGACTGTAGTGGTACCAATACAGACACAGCTTAGAAAATGACAAAATGAACTAACCATTAATTTGCCACTTTTAAGCATATGAACGTGATTTGTGTTTACATAGTAAAATCTAAAACCAGAAAATCATAGGCAGTATATAAGTCCTTAATATGGCAATTTTGCTTTCAGGGGTTAAAATTGAAAATGGATTAAGGAGAAAGTAGACAAGTGGAAGAAGAAAAGATTAAAAGTAAGGTTGGAGGAGGAAGGGGGAATCACACTAAGTTTGGGAAGCTGATGCAGAAGACTGGAGGAAAAGAGATAAGGAAGAGATAAAAAGAAGAACAGAACAGAACCACCACCACTAAGAGATTAGAATCCACATTCACACTCATGTAAAAGCAAGATCAAAACTGGAGAAAGAAAAATGAAAGCAAAAATCAAATACAAACACAAGCCCATCCCCATAGCAACAAAAAACAAACAAGAGACAGAGATAAAGGGAGGAAAAAAAGAGTCCACTTCCTGGTTTCTTTAGGTTTGTCACTGCTTTCACTGGTAGATAACCTGTGGAGACAGAACTCAGATCCATGCCAATCTATCGCTGCAAGGTAGCAGTACCTTTCAGGTGGGTAGTTGATACTTTCAGTGATCCTGCACTCATTCAGCTCACCACCTTCTCAGCACCTTCAGTGGGTCTGAGCCACTAGATGGCGTCAGCCAGAGTTTTGAGTTCTTATTTCAACTGGCCCATCTCCAAGATGGCTCCAGGCCAATTGCTTTCTTTTGCAGGAAGATTGAGGCCTCTGCACTCGCCAACAGCCAATTCAGTCCTTCATGTCCTCTGCTCCTCCCCACTGCCACCTCTCTTCATGGAGACCTCCAGGGTCACCAGCTATCACTGTATCTGAGGGTTTGAGCTACTCCTCTTGCACAGTGAGTCCCATGTCAGAGAGAAGGTGCCATTGGCTACCATCTTCTTCTTTATTGAAGTTTCTCTCTTCACTTTCCCTGTGGGCTTCAATCCATGCCTCAAATTTTTCCTGGTTCAGGGCATCCACTTCCCTCCTTCTTCTCTTCTTCATGTTGCTATAATCCAACATCTGGATGGCGACTCTCTGAGAGGCTGTTTTACAGCTGCTTACCACTCCACCATTTTGGTCTCAAGTCTTTCATTATATTAATAAGAGATATGTCATACAAAATTAGGAATATCATACAGACTCCTAGACTACCGATTAGTATCATTGTACCTATTTTCCCATCTTTACACTGTTGAACTTACAGCAGTAAGTAATTATTATTTACGAAATAATTTGCGAAAGTTAAACTTTCCATTTTCCATTTAAGAGTTGTGTGGTGATTTGCCATTCTTCTTTAGAGATACTAAAAGTACACTGAGATCATATAATCCCGATCCTAGTTTCTACACTCATGCAGTTACAGCAAGCAATAAGTACCACGGAAATGTCTGCTTAAGGGAATGTGTCATTGAGTTTCCTGTGAGAGAATACAACAAAATTCTGACCTGTTTTGTTGTCACTAACTCTCCATCTCAGGAATCATAAATTGTTCATTATTGCATGTACTCAAATACAGGTGCTACATGGAGAAGTGCCTTTGGAGTAAGTGTGAAATAAAGGTCAGTGGTAAGTTTCGACATTTACAGACAGGGAAAGTGAAATTGGTGAGGTAAGATGCTTGGTTAGATGACTATGACTACTTTTTTCATGCTGATATTTGCTTCTCAGAACATTGTAATGCTATTTGCACAATAAACAGTCACAAACATGTAACAATGCAGGCAGCTGAGCTGATCTCTTTTTTTTCTCCAAGGATTGAATCCAGCAGTGAAGGCTTTCTTCATTATGATGCTTACCCTTTGGATGGTGGCTTGTTCAGTTGATTCTGTGGCACTGACCGTGACAGTAGATCAGAGTATGCTGCTGCCCATGATAACATTTCTTATGAGCAATTCTTTTCGATTTATGCTGGTAAGTAGGAATTGTGCTTCTCTGAAAGGGAAATTTTTCTATTGTTCCTTCCTAAACAGTAACCATCATGTAAATCTTGCTTTGAAGATTCTGTACATTTCTTCTTCAGATTTCTGCTGCTTTCAGGAAACCATAAGTTGAAATAAATTTTGTAAGGAAATTTACTGGCTTTTCTCAATACTCATAACAATCTTTCTTTTGGTCTCT
>RJWM01047497.1:0-11892 GCA_004363535.1 Dasyprocta punctata | reverse complement strand
CCCAATTTGTAATAGCCAGATCTTGGAAACAGCCCAAGTGCCCATCAATCAAAGAATGGATAAAAAGTTGTGGTATTTTTATACAATGGAGTACTACTCAGCTATTAAGAAAGATTGCATTGAGACTTTTATAAGTAAATGGTCACAACTTGAGACTGTACTCATAAGTGAGATAAATCAAACCCACATGTGTAAATACTGTATTGTCTCCCTAGTGTAAGAAATGGAAAAATTATATATGATCCAAGATCTATAATAAATACTATGTAAGGGGAAAAAGCAGCTCGAAGAGCAAAAGTAATTGGGAAGGGAAAAGGGGGAAAGAGAAAAGGGAAAAGGAAAAAATATAAACCTGTATCTATGTATATGTAAGATAACTAAAATGAACACACTGCTGAATGTATTCGTTATTGAGAAAGAACAATTAATACTCATATGATTGGATCAGTTTTACATATCTATATCTGTTAATGTAAGTAACCATTTTAAAGATAATGATATGCAATATTGCAACCATTGTCAAGTTTCTATCATCCTGTTTTGTAAACCTGCAATATTACTGTTATGCATTTGCTCTAGTCATTTGTTTGTCTCTCTTGCTTGTTGTCTTTGCTATATATGTCTTTTTTTCTTCTTCACTTAAATAAATAAATAAATAAATATTATGTTCCAAATATCGCACAGGAAATACTGTGCCTCACATATTGTTAAACCCATATCTTTCAATTTTGGACATTTGATTTCAATTTCACTCGACAAGTAACAAGTAACTTTCCAACCAATCTCATATTTGTACATCTCTACCCTCTAGAGGGAAAACAGAGAGTCTTCTGAAGTACAAATATGTGATAGAATGTGGGAAATAAAAAATATTTTTGTGGAGCGCCTCCAACCAGGACACAAGTAAGACAGCCTTCCGGGGACCTGCGCGAGCACTGTGGACCCCAGGAGGAGAAAGAAATTGGATTCTTGGAAGCCCGCCCCACCAGGCCTGAGCGCCTCCAACCAGGAAACAAGTAAGACAGCCTTCTCTGAGCCTGCAAGACCAGCGTGGACCCCAGGAAAAGAACCATGCGCCCCCCCCCCCGTACATCTACCGGCAGGCAGGCTAAGAATCAAGGACAAAGCCCGCCCCCCGTAAAGCAACCTGCTCATTCAGAGGTCTGGCTACATTGATAGCAACTAAGGTACATAAAACAACCAAATGCTGGTATTGTTTTGTTCATTTTGTAGGCCTGGGGTTGGTAGCCTGATCATCTCTTTGGAAGATGACAGTACGCAATGTAGCAAAAATGAGGGACTCTCTTCTGTCTTGTCTTCGAGCCCCAGCATTGTTCTCGTTGTTTTGCTTTATTCTGATTAATTTTTTTGGCCTTATTTTATACTCTTTTTATTGGTTTTAATGTGTTTGGTTTTGTTTTGGTTTGGTTTGGTTTGGTTTGATTTTACTATACCTGTTGGAAAGGTCAACTATTCTGAAAATAACAAG
This sequence comes from Dasyprocta punctata, assembly GCA_004363535.1. Lineage (NCBI taxonomy): Eukaryota > Metazoa > Chordata > Mammalia > Rodentia > Dasyproctidae > Dasyprocta > Dasyprocta punctata. The sequence continues at coordinate 10,403 of RJWM01047497.1, read as the reverse complement.
ATACACCATAGTAGCTATTCTTTTCATAGTATCTTTCTTAGAAGTTCTGTACTAGTTCTACTGCTTTGTTTTGATTGACTTCTTTCTGTTATGTTTCGTTGGATTTTGCTATCTTTAAAAAAAGAAAAAAGCCACAGGATGGCTCTTGGTACTCATGAAGACTATATTCTTCCTTTTTTTCTGTCTAGTAGAAAACAGATTGCATTGCTTCACATAGTCAAAAGTTTATCAAAATGTTTTCTTTTAATTTTTTTTATTTGATAGAGAACAGCATAAACAATGATGCATCATTTCAAAATGAGATAATAGGAAATTAACAGTGGTTAATATATTGCATATTATCTTTAAAATAGTTGCTCAGATTATAATATATAGGCATGCAAAGTTGATCAAACAATGTAAGTACAGATAGTTCTTTGCAGTGAATTAATAGAAATTAGTAGCATAGTTATCTTAGCTTATACATATATATTTTTTCCTTCTTTCTTTTCTCCTTACCCCCTTCCCAGTTGTTCTTTCCTTTTGAGCAGTTTCTTTCCCTTTTGCTATATCTATTGTGCATTTTGGATCTTATTTACTCTTTCAGTTTTTTACACTAGGGAGACAATATGATGTTTACACATGTGAGTCTGATCTATTTCACTTATGAGTATGGTTTCTAGTTGCATTAATTTACCTATAAAAACCTCAAATTTATCATTTATAACTGAGTAGTACTCCACTGTATAGAAATACCACATCTTTTTTTTTACCCATTCCTCAATTGATGAGCATTTGGGTTATTTCCAAGATTTAGCTATTGCAAATCATGCTGCTATGAACATGGGTGCACATATATCACTGTGGTATGATATTTTTAATTCTTCTGGGAAAATACCCAGAAGAGGAATAGCTGGGTTGAATGGGACCACTAACCCTAGTTTTTTGAGGAATTATATTACCTCATATTTTCTTTTAATGTATTAATTTGATGAATTGTTTTTTATATTTCCTCATACTAAACCATTCTTCTGTCCCTAGGGTAAGAACAAGTCTAGATTTAATTAATAATATTTCATGCAGGATTTATGGACATGTCATTTTTCTTTCACAAAATGTTTTCTCTGGTTTTGGTATCATGATTATGCTACCTTTAAAGAATAATTTAAAGAGTATTTTGTATTTACTGTTGCTAGGAAAAGTTTTATTAAAATCAGGATGATCTCTTTAAAATTTAGTAAAACTTTGCAGTCAAGCCATTAGAAACAGATATTTTTTTGTACAGGAATACTTTAAAATACTGCTTTAAAAACATTGCTTAATTCCTCACTGTTCAAGAGCTACTCAAAATTTTTTATTTTGGGTGGGTTAGTAGTAATAACTGAATTCTTAGTGGTGATGTATATATCTTCTAAATTCTTCTGGAAATGGGGCTAGGGATATAGCTCAGTAGTTCAGTGCCTACCTAGCAAGTGCAAGGTTCTGAGTTTGATTCTTGGTACAAAAAGAAAGAAATAAGAAAGAAAGAAAGAAAGAAAGAAAGAAAGAAAGAAAGAAAGAAAGAAACAAAGAAACAAAGAAAGAAACAAAGAAAGAAAGAAAGCAAGCAAGCAAGCTAAACTCTGGGAAGATGGTGGAGTGGTGAGCAGCAGAGAAACATCCTCTATGAGATTTAATGTCTAGACACTGGAATATAGCAATGTGAGGAAGGAAAGAAGGAGGGAAGCCCATCCCCTAAAATCAGCAAGGATCTCAAGTGAAAATTCAAGCAGATAGGGAAAGCAAACAGAGAGATCTCAATGTAGAAGAAGGGGGTGGCTAGTGGTACTTTCTCCCTGAACCCTGAATAACTATAGGAGAAGCAGCTGGAATTTGGACACACACAGTGACTACTGGAAACCCCAGAGACATCCACAGAGAAATGCACCAGTGGAATAGACTAGGGAATGGAGTAGACTGCAGTGGCTGGTGGCTTTTCTGGGCTCAGACATCCCCCAGGAAAAGCCGGTAGCCATCTTGGAGAGGGACCAACTGAGTTCAAAACTTGGAGCAGCTGTAGGCTGGCTCCATCTAGTGGTTTCCAGTGTCATGGTGAGGCAGAAGCAATTTCAAATTGGTAGGAGGTCAAAGAGCTGAGTTCAACCCAGTAGGAGGCACACAGAATGTTGCAGGTTTAACAAATTAAGTACAAGCCTTACAGACAGAAACCAGCCTGAATGTCAGTGGAACTAAACATGCAGGCTTGCTGGGATTATACACCATCTTGCCATAAATCTACAACTGACTTGCTGAGATTAATCAACACAGATGTTGATTTTGTCTGCCCATGTTGTACACCAGTGACAGGAGAACAGCAGAGATGCACCTTGAAGTGGACCATTCGCCCTCTCTCTCTCTCTCTCTCTCTCTCTCTCTCTCTCTTATTTTTTTCTGTTTGTTTTGTTTTGTTTTTTCTTTATCACTTGCTTTTTTATGAGTGCATGCGTAGTTTCTAGTTTTTTTGTGTGTGTGGTTGCTGCTCTGTTCTGTTCTGTTTATTTCTTTCTTCTCTCTCTCCCTCCTGTCAGCTGCATCAACTTCCCAAAGTGGGCATGATCTCCATTTGTCCTCCAGTCTTGCTTCTAATCTCTTCCTCTTCTTCTATTTCTCTATTTAATCCTTTTAAATTTTCCCCTGAGGGCAAAATTGTCATGTTGAGGGCTTATTTATTGCATATAATTTTCTGGTTTGTTTTAGATTTTGTTATATAACCACAAATCTAGTTCATATGGTTAAAGGTTGGAAATTAATCACTACCTCAGTTTGTCATTTTCTTTTTTTATTTAAGCAGAAAAAAGAGACATATAACAAAGACAAAAAGCAAAACAGACAAACAACTAGAGTAAATGCACAACAGTAACATTACAGGTTTACAAAACAGGATGATAGAAACTTGACAATGGTTGCAATATTGCATATCGTTATCTTTAAAATGGTTGTTTACATTAACAGATATAGACATGTAGAATTGAGCTAATCATATCAGTATTAATTGTTCTTTCTCAATAATGAATGCATTCAGCAGTGTGTTCATTTTAGTTATCTTACATATACATATACATATATACAGATTTATATCCTTTCCTTTTCCCTTCCCTCTTTCCCCCTTTTCCCTTCCCAGTTACTTTTGCTCTTCAAGCTGTTTTTTACCCTTCCATAGTGTTTATTATAGATTTTGGATCATATATACTTTTTCAGTTTCTTACACTAGGGAGACAATACGGTATTTACACATGTGGGCTTGATTTATTTCACTTATGAGTATGGTCTCAAGACATGACCATTTACTTATAAAAGTCTCAATGCAATCTTTCTTAATAGCTGAGCAGTTTGTCATTTTCTAGGGTGTGCTTGATACTATTGTTATTGCTGATTGTACCACATTAGCCAAAGTGACATAATTGTTCTAACCAGTTGTTCTTCCTGGTATGCCAAAACTGAGATCGCCTAAGAGTCATAAATAATACTATAAGCCATTTCCAAAGAACTGAGAGTTAGGCAGCAACTTCTCATTCCCAGTAATTCAAAGAGGTAGGAACTTGCAATAGACTCAAAATCCAAAAACCAGCTACACCTGGAAGATATCTCTGAGATGTCTAACTGTTCTCAATACTAGCAATAGAACAACTCACATAGGCAATTTGCAAACACCAGCCCAGAAATTAAACTAACAAAAGAAAACAAGAAGATCCTTAAAGGAGATGCAACCCCAGACTTCAGCTCACCAAAGGCAAACTCAGAAAGCAGTGAGGTAGAATAATCGAAAAGCCACACACCTGGACTCTCTAAAGTGGTAACAGTGGAAGAAGATGAATAAATGGGGCTCTAGAAAAATCAAATCAGGAATAATTTCTCAGATAACTATAGAGATAGTGACCACAATGCAAGACATGTTTAGTGACTCTAGAGCAGATACAGATGAAAACAAATAGATGAGCTTAGGAAAATGATGGAAACTATAAATGCCCACTATAGGAGAGAAATACGATTCATGGAACAGATTCAAACAGGTATTCAAGAGATTAAAAATTCCATTGAAAGTATATGAATCAGGATGAGCCAAGGTGAGGAGAGAACTCAATTATAGAAGATAGGATTGTGATTAGTGATCAAGAAAAGAAAGATTTCTTAAAAATAGCAAAAGACCACATAAAATCAATCCAGCAGCTGCTAGATGATGCAAAGAAGAATAACATAAGAATGATCAGTCAATGAAATGCCAGGAGACAGCACAAACTACACAGAAAACTTGCTCACAGAGATCATAGGAGAAAACTTCTCTGGTAAGGAAAAAGAATTTGACATACAGATAAGTGAGGCATATAGAACTCCAATTAGCCATGACAGTAACTCCACACCAAAGCATGTGATAGTCAAGATTCCAAAAACTAAACACAAGAGCAGAGTATTAAAAACTATTAGAGAAAAAAAACAGGTTATCTATAAAAGAAAGCCCATCAGAATCACAACTGACTTCTCAACACAAATCCTCATCTCAAGGAGAGCTTGGAGTAAAATATTTCAATCACTAAAAGAAAAATCTCCTGCCCAGGTATATGAACCCTGCAAAACTATCTTTCAAAATCAATGGAGAAATAAGACACTTTCATGACAAAAAACACCTGAGGAAATTCATGAACACCAAACCAACACTCCAAAGTGTTCTGAAGGGCATTCTAGAAAGAGATACCAAGGACTATAACTACATGAACTCCAACAGAATGAACTTACCAGGCAAGGCAAGTGATTGAACAGAGTGGGGAAAAGGGAAAACCAACAACAGGAAGATAACATGAAAAGAATATATCGAGACTTATCAGTTATAGCCATCAATGTAAATGGTCTCAATTCACAAATCAAAAGAAACATACAGCAAAATTGATCAAGTAGCAAGATCCAATAATATACTGAATAAAAGAAACACATTTAATTCAAAAGAAATTCATAGAATGAAAGTCAAAGGATGGAAAACAATACTACAAGCAACAGGAACCCAGAAAATAGCAGGGAAAGCTAGTCTATTTGCATACAAAGTGGACTTCAAGCCAAGACTGATTAAGAGAGACAAAGAAGGTCACTACATCATTATAAAGGGAACAATCCAGGAAGGATAGATAACAATCATAAATATATATGAAGCAAAATCCCCATGCACCAAACTGTATAAAAATATTAATGGAAATGAAAAATTAAACAGTCTCTAATACAATTTTATTGGGGAATTCTCAAAACCCTATTATCACAAATGGGGAGATCAACTAGACAAAAATATCAATAATGAAATATTAGAACTGAATCAAACTTTTGAACCAATGGACTTAGTAGATGTCTACAGAATATTCCACCACCACAACTTCAGAATATACATTTTTTCACTACACATGGGTTATTCCCCAAAATAGACCACATACTAGCTCATAGAACATATGTAAGTACATGAAAAGGAAACTATCTCATGTGTATTATCAGAACACAGTTAAATGAAATAGGAAATCAATAGAAAAAGAAACTATAGGAACTTCACAAACATGTGGAAATTAAATAGCACCCTTCTGAATAACCACTGGGCCATAGATAAAAGTAAAAGAGTAATTAGACAGTTTCTATAATTAAATGATAATGCCAATACAACATACTTGGACTTATGGAACACAATGAAAGCAGTCCTATGAGGGAAATTTATAGTGGTGAATACCCATATTAGGAAAATAGAGCAAGTTCAAATAAGCAACTTAATGTTGAACCTCAAACTTCTAGAAAAAGAAGAGCAAATCAAGACCAAAGTTCATATGAGGGAGGGAATTATAAAGATTAGAACAGAAATTAAAACAATGAAGACTAAGAAAACAATGCAAAGTATCAATAAATTGAAGAGTTGGTTCTTTTAAAGATTAAATAGCCCTGGTGGCTGTGGGTGGGTGCCATGTGGTCACTGCACATCACACCAGCTCTGCTTGTGGTGCTTAAATTTACAGAGAAACATGAATAGATAACAACACAAAATGGCACTGGAAAAGTGAGAATAAGCAACTTTGCACAGGAAGCTTTGGGAGATGTTATTTACTGTAGTCTGCCTGAAGTTGGCACAAAATTAAAAAAACATGAATTCAGGATTGGGGCAGGCTCTGGTCTTTGTTGAGAAAGAAAGTTCCCACTGTGCTGGGGACCACAAATTCACAGTGACTGGTTTTACATATTTCCTTATGGGATAAAAGGAAGAATTAGGATTATAGTTCCACCCATCTGAGATTTCCCATTGGCTCTTCTTAGCATAAGAACATCTACACTTCTGTGAGTCATCTCAGAATTTTACTCATGGTCAAGATACTGCTCCTAAATTAACATGATCTGCTACTTGGAAAAGTCTTTGAACAACTCCCAAGATCCTGCTGAGTTTCCTGCGTTTTCCACTCTAATTCTTTCCTTGACTGAAAAAATAAATACAGGCTGCTCAGAGACACTTCTTGTCTTAGCCTAGAGAGTCTTGGACTCTACTAGAAGGTTTGGACTCTCCTGGAGCCCTAAAATCATACCACTTGTCTCATTTATTTTAAACCTTTGCCATACACTCATTTGGGAGATTGGGGATCTAAGCCAGGTCCCCAATAATTGGCACCTGGAACAAGGACCTGAAATCCTTAGACTAGGAATTTTAGCCTGAATGAGTAAGTCTACCTACAGTGGAAAAGTGTCGAAATGGAGAAGGCCTTCACAGGACAAAAACTTCACAAGGGATATCTGGAGAAGAGAGGGAAGCACAAGAGTGAGTCTTCCTGCTGTGAACAAGCCATTTTATCTGGGAGTAAAATGGGGCAAAATTTTCAGTCGAGGCACAAAGGTACATGTGGCTGCTCCAAGGCCTACTCAAACGTTCAGGGGCTTGTGTGCCAAAGAAAGACCTAGTAAAAATGTTAAAAGAGGTAACCAAATATAATCCATGGTTTCATCGGACAGGCACTATAGATATTGATAATTGGGAAAGAGTTGGAAAGAATCTTAAAAAGGCACATAGCACAAGAAAAATCATTTCCCCTGAGATATTCTCAATTTGGAACCCGGTTCATTCAATTTTGTGTCCATTACAGAGCTCACAGTCAATAGTTTCTGATTTGGACACAGAGGAAATGAAAGAACTCCCAGCTGGGGTACCTGCTGCCAAGACAGAGGGAAAGTCACCTCAATGGGATCCAAAGCCTTTACAAAGAACATCCCATATGGCTCTATGCAGAAACTTACAGGTTTTAAGAGGAGAAGCAGCCATGAAAGGGGAAAACGTTGGCACCCCTGCTTGCTTCTCAGTTGGAAATCAAAGAGATGCTAATGGCCATGAGTATTTTGTTCATATGCCTTTTGAAATACAACTGCTAAACAATCTTAAGCAAAGTGCGGTTAACAATGGAGTCCAAAGTGCATTTACTGTAGGACTCTTACAAAATGTTTTGGATATGTATCAATTGACACCTTATGATATCAAACATCTGGCACAAATATGCCTATCTCCTGCTCAATTCCTTCATTTTGATGTAAAGCTAAAAACTCTTGTTTCAGAGCAGGCTCATATAAACAGAATGGGTCCTAATCTATGTCCAGCAATAAATGAGGAAATGTTTTCTGGGACATGAATATATGTGCCACTTGAGGAACGGATTCATTGTCCTGATGAGCTATATTTGCAATTGACAGACTTCATATAAAGAGCATGGACGACTATTCCAGAGGATGGGGCTCCTGTACAATCCTTTTTACATATTCTGCAAGAACCTCAAGAACCCTTTACTTAATGTGTGGCTAAATTACAAGAAGTGGTTTGCAGACAGGTTTCAAACACAGAAGCTGTGAACATGTTAACTCTATAATTAGCATATGAAAATGCCAATTAGGACTGTAAACAGGTTTTAAATCCTGTAAAATCAACTAAAGACTAAACAACATATATTCGAGCTTGTCAAGACACTGGAACTGAATTATATAAGACAACTTTGATAGTTCGACTTGTGGCTGGTGTTGCAAAAACAAAAACAGATTCCTTAATACCACCAATAAAGCAACCCACCATAGGCAGCTAACAAGTATCACTCAGGGAATTACACTAAAAAAGAAAACAAATGAGAAGACACTTAAACAATACACAATCTCAGACACCTAGTTCACCAAAGGCAAACCCAGGGGGCAATGAGGCTGGAAAATCCGAAAGCCCCCTACCAGGTTTCTCTGACGTGGCAACAAAGCAACTGAACGAGGCTCTGGACAAAATGAAATGAGAAATAATCTGTCAAATAACTACAGAGATTACCAAAATACACACCATGCTTAGTGATGTTTGAGCAGACACAGACAAAAAAAATAGATGAGCTTAAGCAAATTATGGAAGCACAACATAAGAAACAAATGGATTCCATAAAGCAGATTCAAGCAAATATCCAAGAGAATAAAAATTCCATTGAAAGTATTCGATGCAGATTAGGCCAATGTAAGAACAGGATCTCAGATATTGAAGACAGGCTTGCAGTTAGCAACTAGGAAAAGAAAGATTTCTCAAAATTAGCAAGGGACCATGAGAAATCAATCCAGCAACTGCTTGATGAGACAAAAAAGAATAATTTAAGATTAATTGGAGTCAATGAACAAGCAGGAGATACCACAAATGACATTAAAAACATGTTCATAGACATCATGACAGAAAACTTTCCTGGTAGGGAAAAAGAATTTGACATACAAATAAGTGAGGCACATAGAACTCCAATTAGCAATGATTAAAAAAATCTACTTCCAGGCATATCATAGTCAAGATTCCAGAAATTCAACACAAGAATAAACTCTTAAAAGTGATTAGGGAAAAGAAACAAATCACTTATAAAGGATAACCCATCAGAATTACAGCTGACTTCTCAGCACAAACACTCAAGTCAAGGAGAGCTTGGAGTGAAATACTCCAAGTTCTAAAGGAAAACAACTTTCAATCCAGATTGATATACCTCGCCAAAAGCTCATACAAGGGAGGAAATTATAAAGATCAGGGCAGAAATTAACACACTGGAGCCTAAAAAAAAACAATACAAAGAATCAATGAATCAAACAGTTGGTTCTTTGAAAGATTAACAAAAATTGAAAAACCCTTGGACAATATTATCAAAAAAAGGAAAGAAAAGACTCAAACCCATGCAATTAGGAATGAAAAGGGTGAAGTCACAACAGACCCTGTAGAAATCCAGAAAATCATCTATACCTACTTTGAAAACCTGTATTCTAATAAGATGGAAAATACAGAAGAAATGGACAGATTCCTAGATACACATGAATTACCAAAGTTGAATCAAGAAGATATAAAAATCCTAAATAACCCAATATGAATAAATGAAATTAAAGGTATAATTAAAAAACTATCAACAGATACACTTTTGGGTATCTTCCCAAAAGAAAAAAAACGTCCTACCACAGCGATATACATGCACTTATGTTTATAGCAGCCCAGTTCATAACAGCTAGATCTTGGAAACAACCTAAATGCCCCTTGACTGAGGAATGAACAAAAAAGATGTGGTATTTCTATATAATGGAATAATACTCAGCTATAAAGAATGATAAACTAGACATCTTCACTCTTAAGTGGATGAGCATTGAAAATATACTTCTCAGTGAACTAAATAAGTCACACATATGTAACCATCGCATTGTTGCACTTGTGTGATGAGCTGAAAGAAAGCCTATGTATATAAAAAATTAGTTAAGACAGTTAAAGAAAAAGAATTTTGAGTGAAAAGTAGTTTTCACAGGGTCATCTTCAGGTTTCATTTTTAATGTGAAATGTTTATTTGAAAATAATAGAGCAATCATAACAAAAAAGATAGTCAAGCTTCTCTTGATTCATTGAGGTGAAACTTTTGTGCTAATAATTTTCTGGACAATGTTTCATGTTTATATCCTGTACCCTAAAAAAACTGCTGTGAATATAACAATATGCAATGTGCTGATTATCGTTACTCTCCTATTGGCTTGTTGTGAAATTGTTTTACTTCAATTTCTTACTTTTCTTCTGTTTAAAATAAAAATAAGAAATAAAATAAAATACAATGTTTGAATTTTGCAAAAAGAAAAAAAAACTATTGTATTGGGTGATACTATGTACCCCCAAGTCCTCATATACTTTTTATGGGGCTGAGTCTGGTGCTTGCTTGTGACTGGTTTGTTGTCTAGCACCAGGATTGGTGATGTGAGTGCTGCACCTGCCCAGGGGTGGAGCTGAGATTCGGTGTAAAGGAAACAAATCTTCCTCTTTCTTGCTTCCTCTCTCTCTCTCTCTCTCTCTCTCTCTCTCTCTCTCTCTCTCTTGCCAGTGTGCCTTGCTGCTTGTGGCCGCCATGAACAGCAGCACCACCACGCCATGC
>RJWM01047496.1:0-11892 GCA_004363535.1 Dasyprocta punctata | reverse complement strand
CCCTAAAATTCAAGGACCCAATCCAAAAATGGGCATCTGAGATGAATACACACTTCTCAGAGAAAGAAATACAAATGGCAAATAAATATATGAAAAAATGTTCAACATCAATGGTCATTTGGGAAATGCAAATTAAAACAACGCTGAGATTCCATCTCACTCCAGAAAGAATGGCCAAGATTAAAAAATCAACCAACAATAAATGCTGGAGGGGCTGTGGGGAAAAATGAACTCTTCTCCACTGTTTGTGGGAGTGTAGACTGGTGCAACCATTGTGGAAATAAGTGTGGAGATTCCTCAAGAAGCTAGGATTAGAGATCCCATTCAACCCAGCTATCCCTCTTCTGGGCATTTTCCCAGAAGAATTGAAAACATCATACCACAGTGATATTTGTGCACCCATGTTTATAGCAACCCAATTTGTAATAGCCAGATTTTGGAAACAACCCAAGTGCCCATCAATCAAAGAATGGATAAAAAAGATGTGGTATTTTTATACAATGGAATACTACTCAGCTATTAAGAAAGATTGCACTGAGACTTTTGTAAGTAAATGGTCACGACTTGAGACCATACTCATAAGTGAGATAAATCAAACCCACATGTGTAAATACCGTATTGTCTCCCTAGTGTAAGAAACAGAAGAGTATATATGATCCAGAATCTATAATAAATACTACATGGGTGTGAAAACAGCTCAAGGAGTGGAAGTGACTGGGAAAAGAAAGGGCGGAAAGAGAAAAGGGAAGAAGAAGGGATATGGACCTGTGTATATGTATATGTAGGATACTAGAATGAACACGCTGCTGAATGTATTCATTTTTTTTTTTTTTTTTTTTTTTGCGGCACCGGGGATTGAACTCACAGCCTTGCGCCTGCCAGGGCAGGCGCTTAAGCCACTGAGCCAAACTCCCGGCCCTGGTTTTTTTGAGGCAGGGTCGCACTATGTAGCTCAGGTCGGCCTTGCGCCGCGTTGCAGCCCAAGCCGGCCTCGAACTCACAACGCTCCGCCTACCTCAGCCTCCCGAGTGCTGGGATTAATTCATTATTGAGAAAGAACAATTAATACTCATATGGTTACATCAATTTTGCATGTCTATATCTGTTAATGTAAGTAACCATTTTGGGGATAATGATACGCAATGTTGCAACCATTGTCAAGTTTCTATCATCAGGTTTTGTAAACCTGCAATGTTACTGTTGTGCATTTACTCTACTCGTTTGTTTGTCTCTTTTGCTTGTTGTCTTTGTTGTATATGTCTTTTTTTCTCCTTTTTTTTTTTTCTTGGCTTAAATTAAAAAAAAAGAATAATTAAAACAAAATATCAAAAAAAAAACCCAGTAACAGCAGGGCATGGTGGCACACATCTGCAACCTCAGCACTAGGGAGGCTGAGGCAGAAGGATCGCTATGAGTTTGAGGCCAGCCTGGGCTAATAGTGAGTTCTAGGCCAGCCTGAACTGCACAGCGAGACCCTGTCTCAAATAACTGAAAGAAAAGAAAAGAAAAGAAAACAAAAGAAAGAGAGAGAAAAAGAAAAAAAGTACGAGAGGAAGAAAGAAAGAAAAGCAGTAAGATATAATGGGGCAGAAAGGGGAGCTCCTGGAGAAACATTTGCATAGCATCATGAGGCCCTGGGTTCAGCCCCAGCACCACCAAATAAACAAATAAATTCACTTTTTGAACTGGGTCTGGTGGCACATACCTGTGATTCCAGCACTTTAGAGGCTAAGGCAGGAGGATCTATGAGAGTTCAGGCAGCCTGGGCTACAGAGTGAGTTTAAAGCCAACCTGAACTACATAGCGAGACACTGTCTCAAAAAACAAACAAGAAGATGTAAGAAAGTAAATTACTTTTTTAAATTCTTACATCTCCACTGTTTAAATTTAAGAGAAAAAACCCCAGGCCCTTACATATGCTAAGCACTCTATCCCTAAACTACATCCCAGCCTAAACCAATCAATACAGGGTACGAATTTTAAAGCATCAGGCAACCCACTCAGGACCCCTCCTGTCTAAGCAGCTACTCCTAGTCCCCATCCCCCATTGTTATTCCCCATCCCTTTTCTCCAATGCATTTTCCTACTCCTAAAAAAAAAAAAAGGATTTTGAAGCTTATATACAAGTACACAGACATGAGCATACCGTCGAAGAATCTTCAATGGCCTTGTGCAAGTTCTTCAGTTTCAGGTGGCAGGCAGCCCGATTCAGATACAGGACTGGGACCCTGCTGTTCAGTCTTATGGCTAAATTGTATGCATTAATCGCGGCCAGGTAGTTTTCTGTGGCAAACAATTTGCTAAGGAGACAAAACCAGACAAGATGCTGTAACTGGCACAGAGCTCTCAGGACAGGTGGGACCGGCACCCTTCCACCTGGGTTCCATCCTCCTGGCGGGCACGGGGATGACACACTGTGGGGACCATCCCAGCAGGACACAACCCAAGGAGGTGCCCGCCCAGACTCCACTGCTGACCCAGGAGAAGCTGCAGAAGGTTGACCAGCGAGTGCCAAGACATGAAGGGTGCAGAGGAATGCTGAAGGCCGGTGGCCAACAGGTACCATGAGCACCCAGGACTAAAGGGGGAGGGGCGGTGGCAGCACCTGTGGGTGCCTCCAAGGGCAGGATAGACAGACTTGGCAGCTACCAGCTTGGGACCACCATGCAGTCCACAGTGGGCCACAGGGAGCCTGGTGCCTCCTGACCTCATAGCCTGCTAGTCTGTGCAAGTTCACTCTATGAGGTTCACGCAGGACAAAACTGCCAATGCCAGGCCTGATGGAGCGAGCCTGTCATCCCGGCACTCGGGAGGCTGAGGCAGAAGGATTGCTGCGAGTTCAAGGCCAGCCTGGGCTACAAAGTGAGTTCAAGGCCAGCCTGGACTACAAAGCAAGACCCTGCCACAAAACAAAACAAAACACAACTCAACACTAATGATGCATCTCAAGATCCTAGAAAAACGAGCAATTAAAATCTGAAATTAATGGAAAAAAAGAAATTAAAAGGATGAGAGCATTAATTAATGAAACTGAGACTAAGAAACACAAAGCCTCAAGGAATCGAAGAGTCAGTTCCCTGAAAGGCTGGAGAAGGAGTCAGGGTGGCGGGCAGGCAGGGGAAGTAGAAAGACGGCCACCTGGATGCACAGGCAGTGTCCACCGCACATCACAAGAGCGCGTGCACCCGTGGGAACATGGGATGAGTTTCCTTGCCGAGCAGCAGGGGCTCAAGAGGGCGGGGGAGGGACCGAGGGTCTCCCAGCACCCAGGGGCCGCGGTCCTCCCACGGGCCGGCTCACTCTGTGCCTCAGAGGTCTCCGGACTCATCTGTGCCAGGAAGCTCATGGGCAGTAAATAAATAAACAAAACCACAGCTTGTATATGGAAAAAGATGGCTTATGAGATAATTCAGCAATCTTTTATTAAAAACACCTGTTTCTAAGGGACAGCTCGGGAAGTATTTACAACACAAAAGTGATTTTAAAAGGGATTTTAGTTAGCACGCCAGATGCTGTGATGTTTTTCATTTTTATGACACAAGCACACAAGTGAGCGTCACACTTACCTGTTTATTACTGGACTTTTCAGTACGGAAGCCCTGCTGCCTGACCCCCACCCACGGGACCGAGCCCTCGCTTGCGGGACCTGCCGCCGACTGCCACACACGAGCACAGCGTGGAACCCCGCAGGGTGGGATCCGCACTGATCTCTACACCAGCTACGAACCGCCTGGCTGGCATTAAAATAACTTACTTTCCCTTTTCCTTCAGCCACTCAGGGTTCTTCTCTTCTTCTTTTAAATCGCAAAATTCAGGAGCATCGGTGCTCATGGCCCTTCGTGCCTGGGCCTGCTTGTGCAGCCACTGAAACGAGGGTGGAGTCTTATGAAAGATACTGCCCTGGTTCATTTAGTGTTGTTCTAATAAAATCCCAAGCCTGGTGCCTTGGGATTTTATGTGGTACAGGTTGGCCTAACTATGTGGTACAGGTTGGCCTTGAATTTACTGTATGGCTCACAACGGCCTCAAACTCAGTAATCCTCCTGCCTCAGCCTCCTGAGTAGTAGGATTACAGAAGTGCTCCACCATGCCCACCTCTCATCCTAAGCTTATAAATATATTACAAAAAATGATGCAACCCATAAAATAAACACCACATGTAATAGTTTACCTCTTTGAATAAGCAACAATATTTTCTATTAAACCAGTGTTCTCTCAACAGTATTCTGAGTCAGCCTGGGAGGTGCATGCCTGTACTCCCAGCACTCGGGAGGCTGAGGCAGGAGGATCACCATGAGTTAAAGGCCAGCCTAAAGGGGCATAGTGAGACCTTGTCTCCAAAAAAACAGCATTCTGAGCTACAAAATGCATTTTCTCATGAGAAAATACTGAAATATATCCACAGTATAGTATCTCTAGTGTAACAAATGCTTAAATTCGAAACCGGCACCCTTTTAGTCATGAAGCAAAGCCGGCACCACTGGGCACAGCCTCACCTCCTCCTCCTGGGCCACCTGGGACTCACGGAGGGCCGTGGGGAACACGCGTGGGGTGAAGCTGACCATGATGCTGCCAGCAGGGCGGGGTGTGGGAACGCGGTCCTCCTCCAGAGCCTCAGGAAAGATGCTTCCCAGGTGTCTTCCTGTGAGAGCACAGCAGCCGTTAGCCTGCTGACTTCAAATAATCACAAACCAAAGACGCCTTCCGCAGTGAGCAATATCAAATTCATCACTGATGATATGGCAGCTAATCTAGTCTTTTTTTCTTGAGTTTGACAAATTTTATTGGTTATTTTAGTAAAAAAAATTCATCTCATTTCCTTCTATTCATCTTGACCTTAGGTTAATATTTCATTTGGGTCAAGAAAAGAATATGGGGCCAGGTGTGGTGGTGCATACCTATAATTCTAGTACTTAGGAGGCTGAGGCAGGAAGATTACAGTAAGCTTGAGGCCAGTCTGAACTACATAGCAAGACCCTGTGTAAAAAAAAAATGTTGAAAAGGAATTTTTGGGGGGGTCCTTGGTAGGGACTGAGCTTTGCCACTGTCAGAAGACAGCTAATTCAAGCAGACACAGAACAGCAAGGAGAACTGACCCTTCCAAGAAGGGGTGGACAGAAGGAGCACTAAGTCAAAGGAAAGAGGATAAGTGAATAACCTATACAAATAAAACCAATAAAGCCTTGCAAAAGCAAAACAATAACAACAGTAGAAAACCCCCCCAAAGTACCAAAAGCATGGTACACAGACGTAAAGACAAATATCAAAACTGGTGAAAAAGATTTGCAAGAAATAGGACAGAAGCAATATCTATGGCAGAGAATGAATTTAAAAACTGCCATTTATAAAACCAGAAAAAAGGTGTGGCACATGCCAATAATCCAAGTACTCTTGGAGGCTGAGACACGAAGATTGAAAATATGAGTCCCTTCTGGACAATCTAATGATTTAGCAAGACTCCGTCTCAAAATAAAAAATTAATTTGGGCCAGGCGTGGTAACACATGCCTGCAGTCCCAGCCCTTGGGAGGCCAAAGCAGGAGGATCGCCATAAATTCTAGACGAGCCTGAACTACACAGCGAGACCCTGTCTCAAAAAAACAAAAAAACAAAAAAACAAATCCATCAAATGAAAGCAGGCAGGCACTTTGGCAGGCTGAGTCAGGAGGATCACCAGAGTGCCCACTTTAGTGACTTTGTGAATCCACATCTAAAATCAAAAAGCAACAGAAAGGGTAGGGTGTGGCTCAGCTCCCTGTAACTCAAAAAACAAAACAAGACCAGAGACAAAATAATTACAGCAAATGCCGGGATGACTCGCAGTTCTCCTCACTGACCCGAGCCTCATTCGCACACATGCCGAGCTGCTCCAGAGCGCTGCCCCGCACCTCCATGGTCACTGGAGACCCGACCCAACTCGGCAGCGGGCCTCGCGCCCTTCCTCTACACCCTGAGGGTCTGGTCCTCAGCCCTGCAGTTTGAGCACCCTGGGCTGGCCGGCCGCTCCTCCCCAACACTGAGCCCAAGGACAGGCAGCCGGGATGGGCACTGCCTGGTGTGCACAGGGCCCAGGATGCCCGCTAAGGAAGAGCCTAGTCCGCCCTTGCTGAAAGCACAAAATGGAACTAAAGCACATGCGTGGGCCAAGGGTGCTGGTGCACAGCTGTAAACTGCAAAGGCTGAGGCAGGAGGATGGAAGGTGTGCACCTGGCCTGGGCCACTTAGTTCCAGGCCAGCCCGAACTTGTGTCAAAAAAATAATCACAATAATAATATTGTAATAATAACAATTTATAAAAACATTACATTATAATTATTACAATAATAATAATAAAGTAGAATAAAACATGTGCTTACAGTGAATCCTACTGTTACAGGCCGCTGAGTTAGTTAGAAATATTATAGGCAGTCAGACAGGGCTAGACCCTCAAAGGAGCCGCACAGAAGACCAGATGCCTCGCGACCTTGGAGGAGAGACACACCTCTTGCTGTGGGCCAGATCTCAAGACAAAAGTCAAAACATATGCAGCCACACCCTAAGTATAAACTTAGGGATTAGGTATGGATCACCTTGAGAAGCCAGGAATTACCATCCCAACCCACTAGAGAAAGTCACTGATCCGTAAGAATGCTACAATGTTCCCTTGCTATGTGACTCACTTCCCCAACTGACCCTGATTTGGTCAATTTTACCTAAACAATTAATCTTATTGGTTGAGCACAGTTCTGTCCCACCTCACGGCCGTCTGCTTTGTGAATTCCCAGTTTTCCCCATCATGGTTTTACTCTATAAGTCACTAAAAAAGGCAGTCTTTGGTAACCCATTCAGGACCCCTTCTGTCTCTCTCAGACAGAAGCTTTTTTCCCTCTCAATAAATATTTCTGCTCTTAACTTCCATCATTCCTAAAATTCATTCTTCGATTTTAGAGAACACAAACTCATATCAGACATATAGTAGGTCAAGAGTTTTGTATCCCTGGGCCGGAGGTTTAGCTCAGTGACATAAGTGCCTGCCTGCCCAGGCATGAGGTTGTGAGTTCCATCCCTGGTACCCGAAAAATAATAAATAAATAAAATAACAATTTAAAAAAGAGTTTTGTTCCCCTATATCATTACCATGTACTACACACGACGTGATGCGCTCCTTCAGTAATTCGTTTAATTAAATCCTAGGAAAATGCTGGGCACAGTGGTACATGCCTATAATCCCAGCATTCAGGAGGCTGAGACAGGAAGATTACAGCAGATCAGGAAGCCAGCCTGGGCTACATAGTGAGTTCAAGGTCAACCTAACCTATAAGCTACATAGCAAGTCCCTGTCTCAAAAAACCCTAAATAAATAAAATCTAGAAATTAATTAATATATTTACTTAATTTTGGCTTTTTGAGAGCCTCCCAAGTGCTGGAATGACAGGCTTGCACCAGCACGCTGGCTCTTCCCAATTTTTTTTTATCACATAACTTCTCTTGCATGATAAGCCCGAAGTATAAACTACTTACTTGTTTGTTTGTTTGTCTGTTTGGGACAGGGTCTCACTGTGTAGTCCAGGCTGGCCTTGAACTCACCATGTAGCCCAGACTGACCTCAGATTTGCAGTCTCCTATTTTAACTTCCCGAGTGCTATGACTACAGGCGTGCATCGCCACGCCCAGCCTTAATAATTTAAAAGCTAAATAAAAGACAGATAATGGGCAATGGAGGCCTTCTATAACTAGGAAGGAGGGAGGGAGACCAAGAAGAGCTGAGGTGTGTTACGGCCCTGCACCAGCTCCCCTGGGGCTGTGATCACCGTGGACTGCAGGCCTGGGCAGTCAGCATCCTGAGGCCACACAGAAGATAACACATGACCGAAAGTGGAGGAAAAAACATGTGACAAAAGTGCATTTGACAGACAGGATGCAATATTTAACAGAGCAGGAGAAAAGAACGTACTCTTAAGTGAGAAGAGTCAGATTTGGTTTCTAAAACAACAAACAAAACTTGCCCTTCAGGTTATTTCTGAAAATTCATGGTACTGATCCCATTTAGCTCTTACTAATTTGACCAGGCTGTTTGTCTGGTAGATCTACCTATTTGTTGTTTTGTTTTGTTGTCTTATTTGTTTGTTTGTTTGAAGACAGCGTCTCACTATGTAGCCCAGGCTGGCCTCAAACTCATGGCGATCCTCCTGCCTCAGCCTACCTCCCAAGTGCTGGGATTATAGGTGTGTGCCACCACACCTGGCTGGTGTTTGTTTTATGAAGTTGGATGTGGCAGTGCTTGCTGCACATATGTTTATAATTATCCCTTCCTACTGAACTGTTCTCTTAACCAATACGTAGTAACTTTCCAGTTTTGGTTTTAAACTCATTTTATCTAAAAATTAGAGCTCTTCATGCTTGTTTTTGAGTTCACTTTGCAGAGAACACTGTTTTCCATCTTCTGATTCTTAATCTGTGAATTCTGTTTCGGAGAAAATGTGCTTCTTTTATGCAGCATGTTGCTGGGTTTGCTTCCTGACCTGCTCTGCCAATCTGTGTTTTCTGACTGGGGAACTGAGAACGTTCCCATGGAAGTTATCGAGGAATGGCGCCAGCTTGCCCCCGTCACAGGAGGGCGCCAGCTTGCCCATCACTCTGCTGCTTTCTTGCTGCAGATGCTCTTTTCCCCCTTTTGCTTAACTGCTCACCCTGCCTGGAATATTCATTCTATTAGTTTTTGGCACTGTTGGCATTATTTTCTCCTTCTAAGATAACTTTGAGAAATTTCTGAAGTACTGGTTTGGTGGTCATGAATTTTTTCTTTTTCTTTTTTTTTTTTTTTTGAGACAGGGTCTCAGGTCAGGCTGGCCTCAAACTCATGGCAACACTCCTGCCTCAGCCTCCCAAGTGCTGGGATTACAGGCATGCACCACCAAGCCTGGCATGGTGGTCATGAATTTCTTTTCTTTCTTTTTTTTTTTTGGTACAGGGATTGAACTCATGATCTTGCGCTTACTAAGCAAACGCTTGAACCACTGAGCTAAATCCCCAGCAATCATGAATTTCTTAAAGTGCTTTTTGTCATGGGAGTTTCTGGAGGAATTTTGAGGCTTTTTCGTCTCATGTTTCTTTCATTGTAACAGGGTGTGTGTGTGTGTGTGTGTGTGTGCTGATGGAGGTTTTCAGCGGCTTATAGTGGAAAGACTTTGTTACTAGTTAGTGTCTCTTTCCAGTAATATATTCTGGACATGGCTAACTACAGACAGATACATTTTTCCTTCTGTGTTTTGATTTTTTTTTTCTTTTGTACTGGGGATTGAACTCACAACCTCACACCTGCCAGACAGGGGCTTCGGCTGCTGAGCTAAATCCCCGGCCCTGTTTTTTTTGAGACAGGGTCTCACTATGTAGTTCAAGCTGGCCTTGAGCTCACTTTATAGCCCAGGCTGGTCTCGAACTCACAACAATCCTCCTGCCTTAGCCTCCTGAGTGCTGGGATTGTGTTTTGATTTTTGTGACAAGCTCTTGCTATGTAGCTCAATCTGGTCTTAAACTCATCTTTCTGACTCAGCCTTCCAAGTGCTGGCATTACAGGCATGCACCACCACACCCAGCTAGGTAGGTTGTTAAATGAGGAATATCTGTACAAGCCTTTGCCTCCATCCCAAAATCTAACTACCTTAGTTTTGGAGGGGAGGCTGTCACTGAATTGGCCCAGTACCCAGTTCTCTGCGAATAGAACACAATAGTGTTAATGACACAAACATGATCTAGATACTGGTATACAGAGAAAACCTTTATGCCACCCTGGCAGTGGCAACTAAATCAGCAACAACAGCGTCAAGGACAAACTGGATCCTGACATTCCCTAAGAGCCAATCATGTACTACTTTTAAGTCATAAAAAGAGTTCTATAATTATGTATAAACACTAAGACATACCAAATATCGACATAAAGTAAATATCTACTAAATGCAACAACTATATCTCCACTAACAATGGAATTCAACAATTACAGGATAGAGCTAAGCATCTAAAGATTAATAAAGCTTAATGTTTATATTAGTAAAGATAGAGGGGGTGGGGAATGGGAGAAAAAAAGGAGAAAAGTTTGAAAGGTTAATTAATAGAAGATGAGAAGGAGGAGTAAGAGTAACATAAAGGTTCCTCTTTTTTTTTTTTTGAGGCAACAGGGATCGAACTCACAGCCTCGCACCTGCCAGACAGGCGCTTAAGCTGTTGAGCCAAATTCCCAGCCCTAGTACTTTTTTTTTTTTTTTTTTTTTTTTTTTGAGGCAGGGTCGCAGTACGTAGCTTAGACTGGCCTTGCGCTTGCGTTGTAGCCCAAGCCGGGTTCAAGCTCACAACGCACCTACCTCAGCCTCCCGAGTGCTAGGATGATTAAAGGCATCAGCCACTACGCCCAGCGATAATGGTTCCTTTTAAGGAGTAAAAAAAAAATAGAATTAGATAACGGTAACAGAACAGAAACAAGAAGAGGAAAAAGAAAAATTACAAGGATAAAAGAAAGAAAAAACTCAATAGGATTAAAAAAAACCAAACTGAACCCCAGAAAAACCCATGACAGAGATGACAGAGACGGGAAAAAAAAGAAAATAAGTAAAAAATAAATCTTCTGTATTTCTGAATAAGTGGCTTGTTTCCAGGATCCACAATTTTGGAATCCCAAACGTCCTGGCTTTGTCTGCCTAGCTTCTCGGCTGGGGTGTGGGAGATGCCCCCTCCTGGGCCAAAGGCCCCTCTGTCCCTTCACCCCAGGCTGTGGTAACAATGCAAGGTGAGGCGTGTCCTCGCTCACACTGGCAGATGCGGAAAGCAGTCAGACAGCTGACTGGTGCCCAGGGTAGGCAGCAGCGTGAGGCTCAAGCAGACTGCTGTACTTAGTGCCAGCCCTTTCGGACCCAGTCACCTCTGAAAGCCACACACCCCGAGCCTGGCCAGGCCCAGCGTCTTTCCCAGCCTGAGCTGAAACTTCTCAGGGAGTCTATGTCTAGCCCACACCTTCTCATGACTGTCTCCTGTGGCTGTCTATTACCCAGTCACTGTGGGAGGATGTTAAGGTTACATGCTATGGTTGGTACCTAGATGACCCCCAAAGCCTCATGTGCTCACAGGGAAGGATCTGGAGTGGGGACTGGATGACTCTACTGGTGAGTTCACAGCTAAATGTGACGTTGGGAGGTGAAGCTGGGTGGGAGGAGGTGGGCTCACGGTTGGGAAGGTTCCATCTCCCCACTCCTCCCTTGATTTTTCTTCCCTGCTACTGTTACAGGCAACTAAGTTAGTTGGAAATATTATAGGCAGTCAGACAGGGCTGGGCCCTCAAGGAAACCAGCACAGAGGAGCAGATGCCCTGTGACCTTGGAAGAGACTCACAGCTCTTGCTGCGGGCCAGATACCAAGACAAAAGGCCCAACAAATGCACCCACATCCTAAGGACTGATATTCTAAATAGTTCTCTACCACCCTGAGGAAGTCAGGAGTCAGCATCCCACCCCCACTAGGGGAAGAGTCACTGCTGTTAAGGATCCCCGCTTACTACGGGACTAACTTCCCCATTTGTTCTTGATTTAATCAATTTTACCTAAGCAGTTAATCTTATTGGTTAATCATAGTTATGTCCCACCTTATGCCCATCTTGCAAGTTCCCATTTTTCCCTACCTTGGACCCATCTAACCTCATGTTTATACTCTATAAAAGTCCCTAGAAATAACAGAGTCTTTGGCAAGCCACTCGGGACCCTTTCTGTCCCTCTCAGAGAGAAGCTTTGTTTCACTCAATAAATATATTCTGCTCTTACTGTTACAGGCAGCTGAGTTAGACAGAAATATTATAGGCAGTCAGACAGGGCTGGGCCCTCAAGGAAACGCACAGAAAACCAGAGGTCTTGGTGACCTTGGAGGAGACCCA
>RJWM01047495.1:0-11936 GCA_004363535.1 Dasyprocta punctata | reverse complement strand
TGTTTAATTTTCTGATTCCGTGAAGCTGACATTTGAGAAAAGCAGCCCACAGCTGTGCTTGGCGACCGGGCTTCTGCTGGTCCCCAGGGCACAGCACGGCCCGGGCACATCTGTAACCTCCGAGCGCAAGGCGGGGCTGTGACCGGCAGACAGTAGCATCCCGCGTCACGGAGGACGCTGTGACGCCCCAGGGAGACGCACGCTGTCCCTCCAGTTATTCACACGTCTCCTCCTCAGGCAGTCACTGGCCACCTGCTTCATCCCAGGCCCCCACTGCCGAGACAAGGACGTGGTGGCGTGCGGTAACTCCCTAGTGACCCAGGGACCCCAGCACGGCGCTCCGAGGGCGGTTCTGGATCACCCCGCCGCTGGGTGAGCGGTGTCGAGGTCGATGCCGCGAGTTCCTACGCCCGTTTTCTCTGTCTCTCTCTGACACGCCAGTTGCTCAAACTTTATTTTTTCGTGCATTGTAAGTTGGAAAATTTTTTCCAAAGTCAGAAATACTAGGGCAGACCCAGCGCCACGCTCTGGGATGGAGGGCGATTCCCGGAGGAGCGCTGGAGGCCTCTGGAGGGTGGGGCCGGCCGGGTAGCAGCCGCGCAGGGTGACACCGGCTGGAAGCGAGCCTGCTGCCCTCGGTGAGTGATCTCCGGAGACGGCATCGCGCACTTGGTCCCCAGCCTCCCTTCCTCCTCTGAGTGCAAACCAGGAAAGCTATGCTGCCTGGATCGCAGCGGACTGGGCCCCAACCTGACCCCAGTGCGCTCTCCGCAGTGGCCCAGGAGCTGGGGCCCCTGGATAGAGCAGCTAAGTGCAGTGGCTTAATCTGCAGCATTCAGAGAAAGGATAGTGTGGGTTTTGTAGACACCTGCTAAAATCTAGTAACAGCATGAAATGTTAAACTGGCTAGTGTTAAGATTTTCATGGTAAATAACGGTATAATTCTGTCCTTTGGGGGAGGTCCACTGCCGCCCTGGGGCCCTCGGCAAAGACGCGGTGGCAGAAGCGCTCTCCATTGTTCGTGCTGAATTTGAGAATGAGTTGGGTTTGCTGAGGTTTCCCGGGGTTCCCACCCCGGACCCACAGGCCCAGCCACCCAGTCCTGAGTGACCTGCAAGCCAGGAGAGCCGGCGGGAGCCCAGGGGCCCGGGCCCACCATGGCCTCGGAGCCATCCTGGGCCACGGCTCAGCCTCCTCTCTGGCTTGCAGGCAGGAAGTGGGGCCCGGACAAGTAAACCCCAGAAAGCACTGGGACAGGAACTGAGCCGGGGAAGCAATGACTATGTCAAGACAAACTCCAATACCAATACCACTACCGATACCCATGATTAGTGCATTCATTGTGTATTGAAAGCATTTGCTGATTAAAGAAAGGAAACAAACTCGACAGATAAAAGTCATCCAGTGGTTCCGAGACTTCCAGGCCTGTGCAAAACCAAAAACACAGGCCCCTGGCCTGCAGGCTACAGACACCGTCACACTTCCTCTAAAAGCCTTGTATGGTCAAACCCCCTCCCGCCGGGCGGGCCATGTGAGGTAGGTACCCCACTGGGCCATGCCTCGGGTCCGTCTCCAGCTATAGAGCCTCCCATGGCCCCAGGACCCTCCGAGACCCGGTCCCTGTCCCTGTCGGGCTGTGAGCTCTTCTCCCTGGACGCCCCCACCCCAAGGAGTAGGCCTTGCTTCTGTCGCTTTCAATAAATCTTCCTCTTGCTGCTCAGTGTCCTGCTCAGTTCTTTGTTTAGGACACCAAGAACATGCAGACACCGTCCCTAAGACCTTGCATCCGAGGCTGGACGGAACCAGCACCCCATGGTAGCCGACGCCAGCAGTGCCCGCGGGAGCTGGGTCGTCTCGTCTCCCCAGAAGCACCAAGATCTGCCCAGGGCGATCTCCCCACCCAGTGCTGCAGAAGGGGAGATTCTCAGTGCCAGTCCGAGTTCCACAAAAAGCCAGACATGGAGCAAACTCAGGGCACGAGATTTCTACTGACAGACACACCCGAAGAGTTCCGAGCAGGCGTGCAAAGCCAAGTAAGTGTGCACACACTCAGAGCAGTGCAAGCCGCCATGGCCCTGGGGAGTGCCCAGTCCACGTGTCTACTAGCCGTCGGCATGGGGCGAATGCATGGCGTGTCACCTGCTGTTCTTTGAGGAAGGATTAGGCCATGAAAAGCGGTACAGTCGAGTCACAGGATGCTGAGCAGGAGAAGCCGTGCACAAAGGCCACTGTCACGTGACTCTAGGATGGGGACTCCGCCCCACAGAAAGCAGACTGGTGGTGCCTGGGAACTGGAGGACGGAGAAGGGCCGAGGAACTGCTCGGGGGGTGCACGGTTTTATTTGGGAACGATGGAAAATGTTGGGAGACTTGGTGGAGGTGGAGGAGTCAGAGCATTGTGAATATATTAAATGCCACTGAATTGCTTTCATTAACATTATTAACTGCAGTTCAGTTTAAAATGAAATCAGTTCCCAGGGTGTGGGTCCCTCTCTAAGGGTGCAGAATCAGGGAAGACGGCTCCTGCCTCGCTGTGCTGACGGAGCCCGTGGGTGTGGCCCCCTATGTCTCTGCTTTCTGAAGTCCTGGAGCTCGAGCCAACGTCAGGTCCTTGTCTGGCCCGTGCTTGACACCCTCGGGGCAGTATGCTGCCCACCTGGGGCTGGGGCCCGGCTTGCAGAGGCGCGGGGCTCCCCAGACTCAGGAAAAGAGGCAGCGGTGGATCCCACAGGATCTGCTCCCATAGGAGGAGCCGGGCGAGGCAGAGCCCCAGCGGGGCGCAGCCTCCATGGCTGTGCCAGACCCGGGCTTCAGGAGCCCCAGGCCACACTGTGGCCACTTCTGGCAAGGGACAGCTGGGGGACACTGAGGACAGGCTGAGCTTTGCCCGGTGTCTGTGCCTGGGACACCGGACGTGGGAATGCTCAGCCAGACCTGCCCGCTGCTCGGCTGCAGCCTGGGGCGGCCTTCCTTGTTACCCTCCTTTCAAAGCTGTGCGCTCCGCGTGTTTGCGCACACTTCCTCTCCCCTCCCCGCCCTTCCCCCTCTCCCCTCCCCTCTCTCCCCTCCCCTCTCCCTCTTCTTCTCCTCCTCTCTCTCCTTCTCTCTTTCTCTTTCTCCCCCTTTCTCCCTCTTCTCCTCTCCCTCTCTCTGTCTCTCTGTCTCTCTGTCTCTCTCTCTCTCTCTCTCTCTCTCTCTCTCTCTCTGTTTTTCAGTCCTGGGATTGAACTCTAGCCTCAGCTTCTTTTACTTTATCTTATTTTAGTTTCTATTTCTGAGATGGGTCTCACTAAGCAGCTAGCTGCTAAGCTGCCCGGACTGGGCCTCGCCCTCCCCACGTGGGGCCGCAGGTGTGGCCCGCTAGGCCCGGGCCTTTTTTCCCATTTTCCTTTGCCTCCCCCCACACCACTGCCCCAGTTAACATAAAGGGCTTCTGGCAGTGACAGGACCTCAGGTCTCTGTCTGTCCGCTGTCTCTGTCTGTCCCTCAGCACCGCAGCCTCTCCGTCCTCCTCCTCTGCCAGGGAGAGCCCTTGGCCGCCTGCCCATTGACCCCCAGGCCTGCAGGCCCAGGACCCGTCCCGGCTGTGTGCTGGGCATGAGCTCTCCCGGGGAGCCCCGCAGAGGGCGGCTGTGGGGTGAGGTGGCAGCGGCCCATGGGCACCGGGAGGGCGGGGGCCTCATGGCTCGGCACAGAGCGCCGTGACTGTGCCTGGCCGCTGTGCTCAGGCCTCTGGTGGCCCCTTTGTCACTGCTGTGCGAGAAGCACCCTTTCTGTCAGAGCCGGCTTTGCCAAATGTTATCATTTTAAAAGCCGTGAAAGAGAGGAGCCGGGCCTAGGGGTATACACAGTCCCATATGCCTGCGACAGAGAGACAAGTGTAATGCTGGACTATCAGAGTGACACATAAGATCACCGCTGCCCGACACAAGGCAGCTGGGGGGATTATGTGGGACAGGCTGTCACGCCATGAGATTTTCAGAAATCTGTTAACCCCAGCTCAGACCCAGTGAATATTTTATTGCCCAACACGGAGGAAAAGCGTATTTGTTAACGACGGAAGATCTGCCTGAGAGACCAGGCAGATGAAGGGCAGCGGAGCCAGGCCCGCCCGGTGCCCTGCAGGGCTGGCCCGGGTGCAGTAGACGGGCGGCGGCCTCCTGCTGGGAGCCCAGGAGGCCCGTGCTGGGCGCCATCGCAGTGGGCAGGGCGTGGAGGGACACCCCAGAGGACCGCGTGCTCCCTAGCTGCTGGCTGTCGGGGCTGCACCCCCGGGAGCACAGAGCAGCCATCACCCCAGACGTGGTGCGGACAGCAGGGCTGGGTTCTCACCGTCTTTGGAGAACGAGAAGCCGTGCTGGGCGTGCGTCTCCATCACCTGCAATCCGAGTCGGCAGGAAAGACGTGGTTCTGAGGGAGTGGATGGAACCCAAGAACAACGTGGAGCGAGCTGCAGGCTGGTGCGAGGAGAGCGGGGCCGGGAGAGCTCTGAGAACAGAGTCCTGGACCAGAGGGCTTCACACTTCCTATTGCGGAGATTTGGGGAGGGTCGCCTTGGGGACCTCGCTGTGATTTTCAGGTTTGTCCAGGAGAAAGAACAGTGGGATGCCAGTGGGCAGTGCAGTCAGCTGAGGCAGGACAGTCTCTGGCAGGCTGGACTGGGCAAACAGGGTGCATGGACCTCTGGGTGTGGCTAGCGGTAGAGGGGAGGTCAGCAGGCCCTCTCCTCAGCCCCCTGGGCAGGCCTGCTCTCACCGCGCCTGGGGTGCCCTCCTTGCTGAGGGAAGCGGAGGTCAGCGGAGACCGCAGCTGTAAGTGTGCGGAGAATGTGCAGCCTTCGGTGTCCCCCCGGGGCTGATCAGGTCCCTGGGAGACCCACAAACTCCGGGTCACCTCTGCAAAATCCTCCACACAGGAGAACCCCTCCCACACCCAGGGTAGCGTGACTGACCTTTCTTTCCAAATGAGTAAACTCCATCAAAGACACAGAGGCTTAAAAACACGCGGCTTACTTACAACAGCTTGTTTGCTCGCAGCCTCGCCGCCTGCTCTGGCACACGCAGGCGCGCACACGTGCACAGCAGCCCCACCGGGCTGGCGGTAAATTGCCTAGATTACCGAGATAACGTTTGCCCACCAGTGTCACGGGGTCACAGGAAAAACCAACACAATATGCTTCTCCAAACCCAGCCCATCTGAACACAGGGGCCCGGTGAAAGCGGAGCCCAGGGGGTGCACGGGAGAACAAAAGCGGCCCTCTGCTAATTGACTGAAAAATTAGCCAGGTTGCCCTCTGGGAGACACAGGAGGCTGCGGCAGATGGAGGCGGCAGGGGCAGCGGCTCGCGGGCTCCTGAAGGCCTGCTGTGGATCCGCCGCAATTACGGGTCACAGCGCGGCTCTTGTTAACAGAGCACCAGCCCGGCCGGCGGGAGGAGGAGGCCGGGAAGGTCACAGATGTGCTGTAAATCAGCCAGCCCCACCCTGCACCGGGGGCCCTTGGGGTGCTCGGACTCTGGCGCGGGGGCTGCTGGGTGGGTTTTGTCTCCTTGTTACAGACGCAGCCTCCAGCCCGAGCCGGGGCCTGGCCGGGCTGTCTTTGATTCCAGTGATCTGAATTAATTTCTGATCCTGCGCGCTACTCTCCAGCTCTGTACCTGGGATTTCTGGGCAACGGAAGCATGTGTGCTGTTGCTCTCTATAAATGTGTGCGTGTTCATGCCACATGCACACGCACGCACACGCACACACACATGCACGCACACGCACACGCACACACACACACGCACACGTAGCTGTCCAAGCACAGCCTGAGTCGCTCGCAGCAGGATGAGCTGTGCTGTTCCTCTAACAAGAAATGAGCCCCGAGGCCAGGCCTAGCTGAGGCCTGGGTCATGCTTCCTGCACCCGAGGACTGATGGCGACGCGGATGCCCTGGGGGACGCTCCAGGACACTGCGAGCTGAGTGGACGGGCACAGCGGAGCCCCCCGACACTGCCCCTTTGTCTCCTGCCAGAAGGAATAAACGTCCAAGGGAGTAAAACAGGAATGGGGGTCCACGCAGGTGCAATCTGAGAAGAAAGCAGAACCCACCGCGGTCCGCTTCTCTCAGCACACTCCTGAGGGCCGAGAGGCTCCCTGACGTGGTTACGGGTTTCTCTTTAAAACGCTCGCCACCGAATTATTAACCCAGACCCAGGCCCTCCTTCCTGGAATCCCAGAGCAGGCGGCTCCACTGCCCGACCCCCGGGCGCACCACGGCGTGAGGAGTGTGTGCGAAGCACAGCCGAGAGGCAAGCCTGCTCACGCACACGGGACGCTTTTTTAAAATGTAGGATGCCCGTCGTATCTTTGTGCGTTTTTATGTGAAGTTTAACATGTATTCTGTGAGTAGCAGAAAAAGTTAAGGCCTTTGTCCAAAACTGCGTATATGATAAAAGTGCTACACCACACGGTCAGTGTGGCCTGCACCCCGAGAGGGCGCCGTCCTCTGCACCCTCGGCCCTTGGCAGCCCGGGCACTGGTTTGTCTGTCTGAGGACTTCATACAGACGTAGGTCGGATTGTGCAGCAAGAGACCTTCCCGCCACTCAGTGCGGTGCCTGTGACAGTCTCTTGGGGTGCTGTGTACAGCAACAATCTCCCTTTCATTGCCAAGTAGTATTCTGCAGAATGGGTGTCCTGCAGATTGCAAACCAGTTTCCCCAGCATGGACGCTAGGCCGTTACTGGGAAAGTTGCCCTGTATTCTGCCGATGTTTTTGGGTAAACATACATTTTCATTTCTCTCAGTCCGGTTCCAAGGGCGCATTCCCTGCGAGGTGCTATTTGTGGTTGACTGTGAGGCGCTGGAGTGGTCATTCCCGGGAGGGCTGCCGGGCTGGACTTGGATCGTTACAGCTCAGCAGGGCTTTGCTCTGCTCCCCCGCTGGCTGGCAATCCTGGACACCTTTCACCTGTTTACTTATTGTGTGCATTATCTTTGATGGGATCCCTGCACAAAACTTCAGAGAATTTAAGTTGAATTTTTAATATCATTTTGAGACTTTTGCATATGGTCTAGATACAAATATGCTGTCAGATGCATGATTTACAGATATAGCCTCTCATTCTGCATTTGTCATTGTCATTTGTTTTTTTCAGTATTGAGGATCAAATCCTTGCCACTGAGCTTTCATTTATTTATTTTTAAAATTCAAGACAAGATACTGCAAAGTCATCCAGATTGGGCTCAAATTTGCAATTCTCCTGCCTCGGCCTCCCAGAGTGCTGGGATTACAGGTGTGCCGTGCCACACTGGGCTCCAGGTAGTTCTCCGAATCCAGTGTTTTGCAGGGCAGGCTCTGAATTCAGCCTGCGTGGGTGAGTGGCAGGTGCTCCTGGCGTGGGGTGACCCCTCAGCTTCTGTCCGCACCCCTGCAAGGTCTGGAAGACGAAATCACCTCTTCCATTCTTGACTGATGGTTTGTCTTTTCTCTCTTTTTTCTTTTCGTATTTGTTAAAAGTTTACCAGTTTTATTAATGACTTAAAAAGTAGTCTTGAGTGTCTGTCACTTTCTCTGTCATTCTACTGCTTCCATTTTCTCAGGTTTCTGCCCTGATTTTCGGATTTCTTGCCATGCATCAATTTGCGTTTATGATGCTCTTTTTTTTCTAGTGCCTTGCAGAACACACATGTGCCCTGGCTGTGGAATTTTATTTTTTTACTTTCTCACAGACACTGTAATAACTTCCCATCCAAAAACTGTTTCAAGTACACCTCACAAATTCGATATGGAATATTTTTACTTTCTTTTTATTCAACACGTTTATGTCCTTTAAAATTTTCCCTTCTACTGATGGATTATTTAGAAATATATAGGTCATTTTCCAACAGTTTGGACATTTTCTTGTTATCTCTGCTATTGATTTCCAGTATAACTGTTACACTGTAAGAGGCCAGCTCAGTTGGCTTAAATTAGTTTGTTTTATGGCAGGGGCTATGGAATCCGCTGGGCGTGTCACAAGCGCAATGACAAGACTGCAGGGTGACGCTGGGTGCGGGTGGCGTCTAAATGCTGATGGGTCCATTGGCTGATGGTGTGGTTCTGCTGTGCTTGCTGGTGCCAATTTCCTGTGCACAAGTTTTATCTGCGGCAGAAAGAGAAATGCTGCTATGACCAACTGGAACTGTACGTTTGTCTACGTTAAATTCGAGATGGGGTCTTGCAAAGTCACCCAGATTGGTCTCAAATTTACAAACTCTCCTGCCTCAGCCTCCCAGAGTTGCATCGGTTTCTGCTCCCTGTTGTCAGCAGCCTCCCTCATGAAGCGAACCGTCTGCGTTCCGCAGCGCTGGCTGGGAACTGGCCGTGCCCCGTCGTGGGCGTCGTCAGAGGCGAGGGCAGACGCGCTGCCGTCCTCGGACAGTGTCTGTCTGGGCTGTTTCCCCCTTTGAGCTCTGACTGATTTGTGCAGGTAGAGATGGGTCTTTTCTCAAATCTGTCACAGTGACATTGTCTTTCGTACTGTTCTGTGGGGACCGTTCACTTTAACAGTAATTACTGATATTGTTGTATAATTTGCTTTCTCTTTGTTCTGTTTTTGTTCCGGTTTCACCTTTCCTTCTTTCTTGAATTATTCAAACATATTTCCTATTTCACTTTAGGTCACTCTTGCAATTCTCTCTCTCTCTCTCTCTCTCTCTCTCTCTCTCTCTCTCCATATCATCTACATAAATACTCGTAAGTTCATAGGCGATACCCACACACATGCACATGCACGTATGTTCTGTCCATATTTGTGCGTGTGTGCGTGCTTGTGTGCACTGTCAGCGTTTCTCCAAGGAGTAAAGCCTGCACAGGCTGCTGAGCGTCAGTACCGGACCTTACAACAGAGCAGGCTCTGTCTTTCCCATTGTGCTGGAGTGGCCTTACACAGGGCAGCTGAGCGCGTGATCACCCGTGGGAAGGTGTGGCGCCTTCCTCCTGGACATCGGCCCCGTCCCCAGGCCGCCTGGAGGACCTGCTTCTCCTTTCTGCACGGTCACTGATTCTGCCTCTCCTCCCCCGGGCGCAAGGTCCTCCAGGTACTGCTGTCCCGGTGCCGGAAGCTTCCCTGCAGCTCCCTCACCATGGCCTGCAGATGGCAACTCCCTTCCGTCTGCTCCTCGGAAGGCTCTGTCCTGCCTCCGCTGAGGAGGGGTCTTCCCTGGCTTGGGGAGCGGGCTCAGCGTCCCTCCCTCCAGCACGAGAGGCGGGTTCGCGCTCAGTCGCCCGCTTTCCTGGCTTTCCTCCTCCTCCTCACCCTCTAGACAAAATACCATCTCTCATGAGGTGCTTGATGTTTGCACCCTTAGATTTAGAATCCTTATAATGATTTGTCTTTGTATGTTTTTGCTTTCCGTGGCTGAGTGTTATAAAGAAGTCCCTCAACTGCTTTAGTCTGTGGATTTATATCTTTCAGAAAACTTGGGAAATTTTCTACCGTAATAACTCAAAATGTTTTTTCAACAGCAAACTGTCCTCTAGGACTCGGATGACATAAATGTCAGGGATTTGTCATCATTCCATAGGACATGAGTTATAGTTATTTTGTAAGCTAATTGTTCTCCTTTAAGATTTTGTTATTGTATTTTTTAGTTTTAAAATTTCCATTCTTTTTCATTATATGTCCCACTTATTTGTTCAGACTCTCTATTTTCCCATGTGTTTCCAGACGGGTCATGGCTGTTTTGTGATGTGTATGTATAATAGCTGCTTTCAAGTATTTGTTAGATAATTCCAACATCTGTAACATCTTGGCGCCAGCTTCTGTTGAATGTCTTTTCACATGAGCATTGAAATTTTTCTGGCTTTTCTGGTGCCAAGTAATTTTGGATTGCATCCTTGACGTTGTGAATATTATGTCATAAAATTTTGCATCCTACTTAAATCTTGTGAACAATGTGGATACTTTTGTTTTATTTGGCAAGCAACTTCATTTGCTAGAGGCTGCAGGCTCCAACATGCCAAGCTTACATAACTGGAAAATTGAACAAAATATATGAAAGAAAAACTCTTCAGATTTTGGACAATGTTGGGCATCACAGAGCTGTGATTCTTGAGAACAAAAGTGGGGGGAACAAATGGTGTTCACCGTAATACTGCCTTCACTGTGTAAGTGAAGATGCACTTTGCACCACAAAGCAGAAATGTCCCAAGACACACAGGAAAGGGACAATGACACCTGCAGCAGAGTGGCCTTGAGCTTGGTATAAAGCTGAATGATTCGTGCAGGAAGTGCTCCAAGTTGAGACAGTGTCACCACGGGGGCTGGGAGGGACGGGCCGCACAGCTCCCACCGTCAGAGTGTGGAGAACTTGCTGCCCACCCGAGTGGGCGGTAGTGCCCATGAAGACCTCCCAAGGAGGTCAGTGAACTGGAAGCAGGAAAAACACATAGAAACCACAAGAAAACTCTTAATAAAATGCAGGCATCCCTGAGATAAACATCCTAAAGTAAGGGAGAACAAAAACATATTAAACATAGAAAATACACACACATGTGCACACACACATACACCAAATAAAGCAGGCTTTTTGGAGCATTATTTTCAACTGATCAATAATAATTGTATATGCTTACGGGGTACAATATGATACATCAACACATGTGTGCGCTGTGATCAAATTGTGTTAACGCAGCAATTCCTTCAAGTAATTATCATTTCCTTCTGAGATGAGAAAATGTAAAATGCATGTTTACCTCCTTGAGATAGGCAACATATGTCATTGAGAAAAATCACCATCTAGTACCATAGATCACCCCGTCTCTTCTGATTTGGAGCCCATGGAAGTCAAGCCTGTGGGCTTAGAGAGGGGCTGGCAGTTACCCCAAGACTCTTCCTGGGAAGCTGGTCTGGCCAGATGACGGTGGAGCCCCACACCTGCAGTGCTAATACTGTTCTGGAGAAGTTTTCAAGGCAGGGAAAGGAACTTTCCACACTAAAAGGGAAGGAAGTTATTCTGAAAGTACTGTTCACTGAGGTGCATGGAGCTATTGAATGAGCCTTCAACTTTTCTGAAAATCTTGAAGTCATGCAAAATACTTTTTCTACCCAGGCCATGACGTTTCTCCTAAGATAGCAGCATGGGAGAAATGTGGTCCTGGGAAGCTCCTGGCATCAGGTGATTTGATTCATTGATGGTGACTCATGTGCCACACTAAGGTAATATGTTTGTAAGAGGGGAAACTGAGAACCAAGCCCTGTGGTTCAAGTCTGTAATCCCAGTCCTTTAGGAGGATGAGGAAAGAGGATCACAGGTCAAGCCTAGCCTGGGCAACTTAGCAACTTAGTGAGATCCTGTCTCAAAAGTAAATAATAAAAATTTTAAAAGGTTGGGTTGTGAAGACTCTGGTTTCAAACTCTTGAAGCAAAAGGATGATGATGATGATTATGATGGTGATGTTGGTGATGATGTTGATGATATTGATGTTGATGGTGATGGCTATGGTGATGGTGGTGATGATGGTTATGGTGATGATGATGGTTATGGTGGCGATGATGGTGATGGTGAAGATGATGACTGTGGTGATGGTGATGATGGTGATGAAGGCTATGGTGGTGATGATGGTGATGGTGGTGATGGTGATGATAATGGCTATGGTGGTGATGATGGTGATGGTGATGATGGTGATGATGGTGATGGTGATGGTGATGATAATGGCTATGGTGGTGATGATGGTGATGGTGGTGATGGTGATGGTGAAGATGATGACTGTGGTGATGGTGATGATGGTGATGAAGGCTATGGTGGTGATGATGGTGATGGGGATGAGGATGATAGCGATAATGAGTATGGTAAGGATGTTGATAGGGGAAACTGGCTGAGGGATACATGAGACTGCTCAATGCTAACTTTGCAACTTTTCTGTAAATCTAAATATCTTTTAAAATAAAACATTTGCATAGTTAATAGG
>RJWM01047494.1:0-11893 GCA_004363535.1 Dasyprocta punctata | reverse complement strand
AAAGATAAAATGGAATCATACAAAATGCTCAATTAAAATCAGAAAAGGTGGATAAAAGGTTTTATTTTTTAAAAACAAATGAACAGAAAAATGTTACCTAAGTAATAAATCTTAATTTATGTATGACAATAATAATAATAACAATGATGATCTTTTGAAAGTCTTCAATACATTGCAATAAACTGGAAAACTATTTCAACCATCTTTACTCTCATATATAACAATGTCACTACTATCCTCAACAAAACTCACAATTCACTCCTCTTTTTAGTTTCATCAGAGAACAGAGCTCACAGGACAAGTCAGCATTACAAAAGCTGGAGAACAGAACCTTCTGGAGCAAGGAATACACAGGAACACTTCAACTATGATTGATAAATTGCTGGAAGCTGAATGGGGACTACCTTGTGTATTAAACTCTCAAAGGCCCAGTACAAGAGGGATTTCTACACTTTTATGACATTTACCTCTGTATTTTTTCTAGTTTCACATGGGAAAATCAGATATCCTCTGGCGCTATCAACAGGAATACCAGAAAAGTAACATTTTGAAATATGCCTAAGGGAAAAGTAATCATTCTGAAATATCCCAAGGGCATTCTATTATCTACATGATCTCAAAGGAAAATAACCAGATCTTTGTATCTATACAGGAAAAGAAACGACCATATACACTCCCTATTTCTTGTCTCATCTATGGGATAAAAGCCAAAAAGCAATTGTGAAGATCACAGTCTGGGGTACAGGTGCACTAAGACCTAATCATACCATTTTAGAGTACTTTCCTCCCCTGCTCTACATTATCACTGCATTAACATACAGGAGCAGAAAGACCTGGCAAACATTATTTTAGACAGATAATAAAAATTAATATTATCAATGATAAATCAACTTGATAAGCTACACCTTTATTATCATGATGTGTTGATAGTGACACTTACACCAAAATATCCATAAGCTCAGGCTACCCATGAAGAAAACACCAGAAAAACCCCAACTGAATATGCAAGAGACGTGATAGATTTGGAGGTGAGAAGAAAAGAGACTTCTTGTTTCATTGACTATTTTTTCTCAGAAATTTGTGAATGTATTTCACCTAAAGTTGAGAAGTATTCTGGAAGTTCGAGGAGAGAGAATGAGATTTGAAATAACCCTCTTCTAGAATAGTGAAGTGAATTTACTTAGGAAGTGAAGTGTGACTGAGGAGTGTTGAGTTTCCATTTGAGCTATATGGTAATAAATTTTAAACAAGAAAAGTTAGCACCACTGTGCAATTTTGTTAACAGCAATGGCCAGTTGTACAGGTGCAAGTAGGGCTTATGAGGAAATCTGAATTCAATAAGATTTTCAGACTCGTTAGAGGGAAAGATAAACAAAGATGTTAATGAACTTTACAAGACAGTGGTTATAGTGCCAACTCATGTAATTAAAACTGAATAAGTAGTCAAACTGTGGTATATCCATACAGGGTAATGGCATTTGACAATATAAAGGAATGAACTATTGATAAACATGATTTAAATAAATCTAGACTATTATGATAGGTAAAACAATGCATATCCCACAGGTTGAATAACATATGATTCTAATTACATAAAATTCTTCAAATTGTGGAGAGTCTCCATGGCACCCTCCCCTAGACCTAAATGTGACTGTGCTTATTTGCAAGCAGTTCAGGTTGTATAGATGTGACTTCCCTAAATTGTCTTTCAGCTTAATTAGTGAAACTATCTGAGGTTGTGTGTGTGTCTTCATGAAAGCAGGTAGCTGGTGTCAGGACTAGCATTGCTCATTACCATTGGCCATGGTTGAGCTCAGATAGATGAGCTGTGATACGATGGGGCTAAGATATGTGATAACCTTTCTTCGGAGGCCTACATGACTCCAAAGGAAAATTCCTTCCCAGAACTGGCTACAAAGCAGGTTACTCATTAACCATAACCTAAATCTGACTGTTAGATCTCTTTTGCAGGAATGCTTTGCTCCCTTTGCTGCAAGTCTTGCCCACTTAGCCACTTGTCTAGTGAGTCCAGCTGCCATTTTCTCCAATGCGAGTGTAATCAATAAATACTAAGATTCTGGTTTCCTTATGGCCTTTTGATCCCCGTGAACAACTGATTCATATCAGATGCCTGCTGCAACACTGTTTTGCCTCTTTATCTTTGTTTTTTCTGTGCACAGTAATGCCTGCTAGGAGATTGGAGCCCAGTGTAGGGGTCCACAGTACCAAATGACAAAATTATAGAAATAAAAAAAGACAGTTGGTGCTATGGTTTAGATCTAAAATCTCCCCCGAAGTCTCATATATGAAGGTGGGGCCTAGCTGAAGGGGGATTACTGGGAGTGATATTTAGCAGGGTATATATTATCCTTGTCTCCTCCCCTTGCTCTCTGCCTCCTGGCTTTCATCGGTTGATCACCTTTTATTCCACCATGTCCCTCTCCTATGCTGTTTCTGCCTTGGAATCAGTCCACCATGGGCCAAAACTGTGAACCGAAAATGATATAGGGGAAAGAAACTCTCAACCTGTTGGATGTCTGGTATGAGTTCATGTTCTCTAAAAATAGAAGAATGAATTTTAGGAACAATGGAGGTTAAGAGCAGAATATATTTATTGAGATGAAAAAAGCTTCTGTCCGAGAGAGACAGAAAGGGTCCTGAGTGGGCTGCCCAAGATCCTGCCTTTTCTAGGGTTTTTATAGAGCAAAACCACGAGGTGAGGTGGATACAAGGTGGGGGGAAATGGGAAATTGCAAGGTGGGCATGAAGTGGGACAGAACTATGGTCAACCAATAAGATTCCAAGTATAATTGCTCAGGTAAAATTGATTAAATTGAGATCAAATGGGGAAGCAAGTCACAAGCAAGCTGGCATGAATATAGAATAAGGCTTTTTCCTGTAGGAGTGGGGGTTAGTGGCTCCTTCTGGCTTCCTCAAGGTGATGGATACCTATTTAGAATATCAATCGCTGATATTTACCCTTAGAAAGTATGTGGGTGCATTTATTTTGTCTTTTGTCTTAAGGTCTGGTCCACAGTGGGAGGTTTCTGTCTCCCCCACACTTGCAAGGTATCTGGTCTTCTGCACTGGCTCCTTTGAGGACCTAGCCCTTTTGGACTACCTATAATATTTTATCTAACTTAGCTGCCTATAAGGTTATAAACCTCTCCTTTAAATTGTAGGTGTCAGCTATTTTGTCCCAGGGATAAGACAGTACCTAATACAGTGGGGAGGTAAAAAGTGAGCAAGAAGGAAGTAGGCATGTGTCTTAGTCAGTATTTGCAGAGGAATAGATTCAGTACAGGACACAGAATTTATAGGATTGTTTTATAATATTCAACCAAACAGTCAAATGCAGAAGAGTGCAGGAGAACTGTCCACACACTAGAGACCCAAAGAATCCAGCTGAGGGCCTGGATCCCACAGTAATGTCCTGCATGAGTACAGTTGGAGACCTAGAGCCCAAGGCAATGTCCTCCATGAGTTTAGCTGGAGGCCTAGAGCTCATGACAATGTCTCATGTAAGTCTGTATCAAGGATCTGCACTGGATCCAAAGGTCAGTGGTGGAAGCTAGAAAGTCTGCACCAGTGGGATGAAGGAACTGTGCTCTGGAGCCAGGAAGCAATGCTCAAGGTAAGGACTAGAGCTCCCCTGAAAAGAACCGTAGCCATTTTCAGTGATAGCGAGGACCACAGCATTTCTGACAATGAGAACAGCAGAATTCATATCAAGAAAACTAGTGTGACAAGCTTCTCCAGGAGAATCAACTGCACATCTTTCCCTCCAGTTCTCTTTTTATGCTGTTAGCAACAACCCTTAGGTTGGCCCTCCACACTCAGCACCGTGCTAATTCAGTTCATCTGGGTGTTAAAAGTTGACCATTAATCAATCCACCACAGCATGATTATGAAAAAGACTGCATGTTGGATCTTTGTGATGATGAAAGTGTTTATGTTGACTATGGTAGTGACTACATGAATCACACGTGTCACATAGTACTAAATTTGCATATATACAAACACAAATTACTAAATAGGCACAATATACAACTAATATTGCATGGTATTAAATACAAAAATAAACTAGGGAAATCTGAGCATAAATTGTAAATCTCATCAATGTCAAAATCTTGGTTGTAATATTGTAACATAGTTTTGCAAGTTGATAACATTGAAAAACATGGGAAAATAGTTTACATGGTTTCTCTGTATTATTTCTTAAAACTGCATTAGAATCGTCATATAAACTACACACAATTCTAATCAATTTATGAAAATGTCTGCAATTCTTGAATCTAGACAAATAAAGCAATATATTCATAAGGGACATTTTTTAAAAAGCAGCCTTTAGCTGTGGTGATGTATTAATGCATGGAAGGTCATTTTAATATCAAAGGAA
This sequence comes from Dasyprocta punctata, assembly GCA_004363535.1. NCBI lineage: Eukaryota > Metazoa > Chordata > Mammalia > Rodentia > Dasyproctidae > Dasyprocta > Dasyprocta punctata. The sequence continues at coordinate 7,494 of RJWM01047494.1, read as the reverse complement.
AATATCATGATGGAGGAAGGCTGTGAATAAGAAACTGTGGGAAGGGAACTACAGTAGGAAACCTTTGGAAGTGATGAATATGTTTATCACCTTGATTGTGTTGGTAGATTCATTGATGTATGTGTATCTCCAAACCCATCAAATTGTGTACATTAAATATTTCTAGGTTTTGGTATGTTACTTATACTTCAATAAAATTGAGATAGAAAGAGAGAGAGGTGAGGGATGGAAGGGAGAGAAGGATGGAAAAGAGGGGAAAAGAGAAGAAGGAAGGAAGGAAGGAAATAGTATGGTAGCTTCCTGTTACCAAAATTTGTTGTAGCATTTTAAAATAAAGGGCATGTGAATTTTACAGAGAAGACTTGTGCAAAACCCACTTAGACTAGTTCTGCCATGCCTGTCCTCCAACAGCCTTTTATCATGTGTCCATGAAAAGAGCCAACTGTTCACTTAATCCTAATCATGAATGTGGAATTTTACAAAGTCCCTAAGGTTGTTTGTCATATATTTACTCTATGATTTTTGCCTCAACCTACAAAGGCAATTTACTTCATATATAGGCACTATGCAATAGAGGAAATAGATAAGGAAAAAAATTGTAACACCTACAAACCAACCACTCACAGAAAATCATTTTAAACATTCTTTATTCTTATCAATATTTTTGTTTTTATTTAATTGAGAAATATATCCTCCAGTATTTAATCCTAAATATTTCCCATTAGGCATTATATAATCAGAGCTTTTCCTTATAGTTCAAACTTTTACTTCTTCTTTTCTGATGTGAATGCCTTTTATTTCTTAGTCTTGCCTAATTACTTTTGATGTTATGTTACCTTGTATTAGATTTTAGCAGAATATTTGGAAGTGAAAATAGTTAAGATGCCAAATTTTGTTACTAGTTTTAATATAAAAATTATAGTCTTAATTTTAAAGTTGCAATTCAATAGTGTTAACTATATTCACATTGCTGTGAAATATATCTTCAGATATTTTTTATTTTGAACAAATAAAACTCTGTATCCATAACGTATTTTTCCCTACAGCCAGCCCAAGTTAAACACTGTTCTACTTTCTGTTTTAACAATTTGACTCAACTAGATACTTCACTAAATGGTATAATACAGTACAGTAATATCTTAGTATTCAACACATTTTTGCACAAAAATGCTGTTCCAGTATTGCTTATTTGTTTGGTACTCAAGGCACAGGATAGAGTTTGCCAGTGTTGATTGCTTTGTGACTCACTACCCTTTCTAGCTGAAACAATGTTTTATAGTCATTGTTGTTGGTACTCATCACACCTCCCAGAAGCAATCAACAAGCAACTAACCAAGGCCACACTGTATTTGTCTTTTTGTGACCAGTTTATTTCACTGAGCATAATGTAATCAAATTTCAGCAATTTCTAGCATGTGACAAGATTTCCCTGTTTTTTTTTTAAAGGCTGAATAATAGCCCATTGTATGTATATGCCATATTTTGATTTTTCATTGTCTTGTCAATCACCATTTAGGTTGTTTCTAACGCTTGGCTGTTATAAATAGTATCTCTTCATGACTCCAGTCTCAATTCTTTTGTATATATACCCAGAAGCAGAAATGCTGGGTTATATCATTGCTCTGTTTTCAAACCTTCCATACTGTTGCACCATTTTAAAATCCCACTGACAGTTCACAATTGTTCCAATTTCTCCACATCTCTATGATATTTGTTATTTTCTGTGTTTTCACCACCTAATGGTTATGAGGGGATATGTCAATATGGTTTTATCATTTCTGTGGTTAGTGATGCTGAGTAAGATATTCTTCCTTCTGTTCTTCCTCCTTCCTCTTTTCTTCTTTCTTTTCTTCTTCCTTTCTCCCCCTGCTGGGAATCAAACCCAGAGGTCTGTGCATGCTAGGCAAGTGCCCTGCCATTAAGATGCTCCCAGCCCTGCTGAGCATCTTTTGATATACTTATTAGGTATTCGTGTATTACTTTGGAGAAATGTCTATTCAAATTCTTATCCATTCTATTTATTTATTTATTTATTCATTTATTTATTGCCAATACTGAGAATCAAATCCAGGGGTATTTTTCACTGAACTACATTCCCAGTCTTTTTCAATTTTTTACTTTGAGAGTCTTGCTATATTACTCAGGCTGGCCTTGAACTTGTGGTTCTCCTGACTCAGGCTCCTGTATAGCTGATATTCCAAGTGTGTGCCATTGAACCTGCCTGTTGCCCATTTTAAAAGTAAATTATTTGATTTTTATGGTTAATTTGTAGAATTCTAAAAATACTCTATTAATCTATTATATTTACATTAGCAAATATTTTCTCACATTTCATACATAGCCTTTTCGACTTATTGGTTGTGTCCTTTGATGCACAAAAGTTATGTTTGATGTGGTCTCATTTGTTTATTTTTGCTGCCTCTTTTTGATGTCTTGCTCAAGAAATCAAAGCCAAATCAAGTGTCACAAAGATTTTTTCTTATATTTTCTTCTAAGAGTTTTATGGGCTTTGGATTTATGTTTAAGTTTCTAATCTACTCTGAGTAAATTTTTGTTTGTGGTGCAAATAAGGGTCCAATTTCATTCTTTTACATGTGGACATAAAGTTTCCCAACACCATCTGTTGAGGATACATTTTTTTCTGTTGAGTGAGCTTGGCACCCTTGATAATGTGATCATATATGTGAGCGTTTGTTTCTGGGCTCTGTTTCCATTACATTAGTCTCTTCAGGTGTTTCCTAACCCCAAGGGCAATTTTATTTTGCAAAAGAGAAGTAGGAAAGTGTAGCGCCACAAGGGAGCGCTGTGGCATTCTGTCGTCGTAGCAGAAACAGCCAGCCAGTTGATAATGGAGGAAGAGGTTTCTGGGTAAGGGATTCTGGATAAAATACTGTAGGAGTATTTGTTGAGCACCTGCTGGTGACCTCACTGAGTATGCTTACAGGGTCTCAGTTTCTAAACTCAAAGGTTGTCTGAAACTGGTGCATATATCCATGGTCCTGATAAGTGTAAAGGGTTGGATAAGGTCAGCAACTTGTCCAGGGTACATCACAAAATCATTGTAAGTGAGAAACCCTCTTTTGTCTAGATCTAGGGCCTGATGGAGGCCAAGAAGACACAATTTGGAAGAGGCTGACCCTGTAGGACTTGGACAAGCCCCTACATCCAAGTGCCCTCAGTGTTGTGTGAGGTTGGTTGGGAGGATTGCTTTGAGGATACATAAGAAGAAAAGAGTGAAAAATGGGCTTCTCCTGCATAGTTTGCCAGCAGCAAGACAATCTGGGGGAGGATGAAGGAGAAGTCAGTGCACTTGTGACTGCCTGAAATATTCCAGGTCCATTTATGCACAAATCCAGGGACATAAATGGCTGGGGTCTCAGCACTAGAAAGGAAGTAAATAGGGCTAGGGAGAGGATAACAGACCTCTCATGGCTTCTTGAGCATGTGAGTCAGTATCCAGAGGGCAGATGTGAGCTGGGAGGGACAGTGGGCCACATGCCAGGCCCTTACTGGATGGGGTATGACAGTAAGGCCGATGGTCAGGGTGACAGTGGGATTCAGTGGCAGTATCCATGGCAGCAAGAAGCACAGTAAGGATCAGGGTGTGAAGGAGGACAAATGGGATGGGGTTGAGGTCACCGGGATCCAGGGGCCAGACAAAAGCCCAGAGTCACAGGATAGACCAGCATAATGGAAACAGAGAAGAGCCCAAAAGAAGCCCTCCCCTGAGAACTCTGGGTCGGGTCAGGCTAGAGTGGAGTGTGTGGTCTCTACTAGAAGTGGTCTGAGGCCAAGGCTTCCCACAGGCCCTTCAGGTTATGGGGCCAAATACATGTTTGCAGGTTGTGGTGTGATTCAGTCCTGAAAGACTTTGACTTGAGTGCTAGGGGTTGCCATAGATGTCCACTGGAGACCAGGCTGATAACGAGAACTACAAACCTCAGACAAACAGGAAATTCCACCCACAGGACAGATAAGGCACCCGAGGCTCTGAGTTAATTTTTGCCCTGAGAAGAAGTTAGTTTTGGTCCACATCCCTATCCATGCAAGTTCTCCACTTGGAACTCTACTCTTTAGCCTTCCCACACCCCAGATCCCAAAGGCCCTAAATTCTGCTGGTTCTGAGCTTCACAAAGGAGGCTCCTTCCCCCAGGCCTAATCCAGCCTCATCAACACCTACTCTGACGCCTGTCTCAACAACTAAGACCGAAACAAGGTGCAGGCCCAGGGCTGGAATGGGGACTCAGACCACAAGCCCTAGGGTTTCTCTCAAACCTGAGCCATGGATTCACACAGTACTCAGTGGCAATGCTCAACCCTCTCTCAGGTATCCTCAGGACCAAGAGGACAACAGGACACTGGTGGCCCTGGAGCTCAATCTGTGTTCCCCAGACCCAGCCTAACTGGTGCTGGGCATTGCTGCTCCTCCTGGGAGAGTCTTCAGACACACCCAACTTTGCACCCTATCATTAGCTCTATTCTCTGGGCCACAGGAATTGCAAAAATCCTCAGGCCCCTGGTTCCGGGTAGCTGGCTCTCCCAGAGCCCTCATAAATTGTGGTCACTCAGTCTGCACACATAAGGTCAGAGGCCTGCTTGTCCCTCCCTGTCTAAGCTGTCCTGCAGGAAGGGAGATGAACCTGGGAACAAGGTCCTTCCTCTGAATACAGATTCCTCACCACATGTCCAGCAAATTGTGCAGGCCTGGTCCTGATGATGACAGAACTGGATTACAATCTTATCACCATCTCCTAGTAATTTCCCCCACTGAATCCTGTTCCTAAACCCACAGGAATTCTTCTTGTGACCTGGCACACAAAGCTGACCACCACAAAAATACCCACCTTGCAAAATGCTACAAGACACTGAAACTGTGACAAGTGTGATTTTTAGAGAACAAAATATAGGATAAAAATGGAAAGGGCAGTAAGGGACCCAGGCTGTTTCTCCAGGCCCCACTCTGATGAATTCTGCCCTTGACCAAGCCAGGCAGCCTCCTTGTCCCTCCCCACATATCTCCCATCCCTCAGCATCTCACCTGGGCTCCACTTCCCAGATCCCATCCTCTTGTCTCAACTTCTTTGAAAATATCTAAGAGAAGTTGAGTATTCCTTATCCTGTGAAATCCCAATTAAATTCAAATATACTACTTTAGTGTAGATTAAAGATGCACAGATGACAGATGAAGTCAGTTTTCCTGACAATGAGGGCTCAGCGCAGAGTGAGGGTGGGCTGCAGTTGAATGCATCCTGAGTCAGTCTTTTGTTGCTCCTGGAAAGAAGTCCTAACGAGCCCTCGAAAGAGCAGGGCGAGCTGTGTGAACAGGAAAGAGGATGGAGTGCTGTGACTGGGCTCAGTCTCGTCAGGGAGTGGAGAATCTGATTCCAGGCTGGTAAGGAAGGCTGAGATTAGAAAGGACTGATGTTGTAGTAGGATGGGGGTTCTGCTCCATAAATGGAGCTGGGTCTTGTCCATTGAGGGAGGAGAAAGAATGAAACGTGTTAAAGGCCCACTGTAGCCCAGGTGCCATGCAAGGGCTTCTACACAGTGCCTTATGTAATCTCTGGGACTCAGCTGTTATCTCCAGTAAGCACTTGCACACAGTACAGGTGAACATGGCTCTTGTGATGCCAAATAAAGAGGCCAGAGTTGTTTGGGACCAAGGGATATAAAACAATAGTTTACTATGTTAGGGACCACATTACGTGACTGTGGTCCCATGGTCCAAGGCCAGTGTGACTTTCTTCAAGGAATAGGAGAATTTGCAAATAGCTGTACACTCTCTGACTGTGTTGGGAAAGCTCATATTCGCAGCCTCTTGAGACAAGATAATATCTGCCAAAGACCATATACAAAATACAGGCATCCAGGGGAAAGACTTTATTTCGTTCTCTTTGAAATACTAAACTTGATCTCCATTTTATTATGGCTGTCTCTACACCAGTCACTGTTCCAAGAAAAGTCCATTGCCTCCTGAATTTCTTGATGATGATCCACTGACTAATAAATATGGGCAATATCAAGAGATCAGACAGTCAGTCCACTAGAGACGAACTCTGTCCAGTCTCCCCTTACACCAAAAAGATAACATTTTTTGTCTTTCTTTATTCCTTATCATCCTCCCTCAGATATCTGGGGGTCTAATCAGTCCCTGGCAACTGGCATCCAAACCAGGGACTTGAGACTTGAAGGGGAAGTTCCACTGGAGTGGAAAGGAGTAAAACAGATGTCAGGGAACTAAGGGACAAATCCAGAAGCTGGCTTTTCAAAAAGGTGAAAGTAAGTCATTGGGCTGTAGAAAGACTTTTCTTAACCAGGATAAGGGGACAGAATTTGTCAGTGAAAGAACAAAGATATGTACAATTGTTGTGTATGTTGCTGAAGCAGTCAGGGATCCAGGTCGGTACTCACTCTTTCAAAAATGCTGCAAGATATTTCCAAACAGAACATGTGGTTCCCACAGTGGAAACTTTGGACATGGAGAATTGGGCTAGAGTGGGAGAAAGTTTTAAAAGGGCCCATCTTAGGAGAGAACAGATTGTCCCAGACACCTTTTCAACATGGAGTTTGGTAGTCTGTATTGGAAACTTTGTGTGCTACAATGGTTAATAAAACAGCTGCTACACTCCCAGTGAGGAAAAAGTGAAAGATCAGGAAAAAAGCAGACTCTTTCCTGGTGTGTACATCCATAATTTTTAGAGGCTGATGCAGCACACCAAAAATAGCAATGTGGTCATCTTAGGGGATGGTAGCAGCAGGAGCATGGGACCTGGGCTGGGGGCGGAGGGGGGATGAGGAGGCTGCAGTAGGCTAGGGGCAGGGCCATGTCACAGAGAAATAGCTTTCCCCTCCCTGCTTCCCTGGGCCAGGTCTGGCATGGGGCCATGCATCTGTGGTCCCAGTTATTCAAGAGGCTGAGCTGGGAAGATTACTCGAGTACAGGCACATTTTACACTAGGACTCCCAGAGTCCACTTTGGGAGCACTGCATGGGATACACAAGATATTGAACATCTTGCTCACTCCTGTCAGTAGGTCGATATCTTCATTTCAGTGTGCAGCTATGAGAGCTTGTGATAAAACAGGCAAGCAAAAATAGGGCAGCAGAAAGACCAAAAATCATGGAGGATATGCTGCTGGGAATGTCACCTTATGCACATGTTGCACAAAAATTAATTTATCATATTGAAATATATGACCAGATAAATTTGATGATAAAACGGTCATGGGTTACAATTCCCAAGGAGGATACTCCAGTTCAGTCCTTCTTGCATATTATACAAGGCTCTAAAGAGCCTTATTCGCAATTCTTTGCTAGACTACAAGAGACAGTCCACAGACATATTCCTCATTCACCAGCAGCTGAGATCACAGTGTTACCTACCATTGGACTTTAAAAATGCAAATAAAGGTCCCCCTCCTTGCTCCTCGGGCCTGGGGGCCGCCAGGATCCTCGGCCCTGCCCCCCCTCACTTCAGGACCTAGGGGCTGTCAG
>RJWM01047493.1:0-11894 GCA_004363535.1 Dasyprocta punctata | reverse complement strand
TTTTTTCTGGGTTCCTGTTGCATGGAGTATTGTTTTCCAGTCTTTGATTTTTAGTCTGTGAATTTCCTTTTGAGTGAGATGTGTTTCTTGTACACAGCATATTGTTGGATTTTGTTTCTTAACCCACTCTGCTAGTCTGTTTCTTTTTATTGGTGAGTTGAGACCATTTACATTGATTGATATAACTGATATGTGCTGGGTCATACCTGTCATGATATCTTTCTCTTGTTGATTTTTCTACATTTTCTGTTTAATTACTTGCCCTGCTTAGCGGTTTCCTTTTGTTGTTGTTCTTAAGATTGTGGTTATCTTTGTCTCTTTCTAGAGTGTCATTCAGTACTCTTTGTAGTGTTGGTTTGGTGGTCATAAATTTCTTCAGCTCTTCTTTGTCATGAAAGTATCTTATTTCTCCATCAATTTTTAAGGATAGTTTTGCAGGGTACACCAGTCGGGGTTGAAAGTTGTTTTCTTTCAGGGTTTGAAATACTTCACTCCAAGCTCTTCTTAACTTAAAGGTTTGTGTTGAGAAGTCTGCCATGATTCTGATAGGCTTTCCTTCGTAGGTGATCTGTTTTTTTTTCTCTGACAGCTTTTATTATTTTGTTCTTGTGCTGTATTTCTGATACCCTTATCATTATATGTCTGGGTGAGGATTTATTTTGGTTGTGGTTAATTGGGGTTCTGTATGCCTCGGTTACTGGTATTTCAGATTCTCTTCCCATGTTTGGAAAGTTTTCTGCTATTATTTCTGTGAATAGTCTTTGCAGGTCATTGGTATTGACTCCTGCTTTTTCATTTATGCCTATTGATCTTATGTTATTTCTCTTGGCATCGTCTTGCAGCTGTTGAATTGTTGTTTCTTGGTTCCTTACTATTTTTAGGAGATCTTTTGTTTCATGGCCCTGATCTCCCATACTGTCTTCAAGATCTGAGATTCTATCTTCAGGTTCGTTTAAGCGGTTTTTCAAGCTTTCCATGGAGTTTTTCATTTCCTGCCTTTCCCTTTGAATCTGTTTCCTGCATTCTGGTTGTGTCTTATATTGTTCATTCAAGGTTTCGATCATTTTCTTAAGTTCTTCTGTTTTTTTATCTTGTTCTTCTTTAGATACACACGTTTCTTTAATAATGATTCTCATTTCATTTTTTAGCTGAGAGAATATTTCTGATTTGAATTTCTCTATAGCTTCATCAAGCTGTTTCTTTATTACATTTTCTATCATTTCAGAAAGTCCCTTTGTGTGACTCCCACTGTCTTCCATTTCAGTGTCTCCTGGGTCGTTTTTTGTGGGCTGTGGGACTGAGACTGCCTCTTGGTCTTTTGTTTTGTCATTTTCTTCTAGAACCTATGTGGTCCTGTGTCCTGCGAGTCTGACCGGGCATTCCCCTGAGGGTCACGCCCATTCTTGGATCGCGGTGAAATGCGGGACCCGGTCGAGCTGGGTCCTTTGTGCAGCAAGGGAGGGCGGCCTCCGGGGGCGTGCGGGTGGAGCCTCTGCCTTAACTGCGTGGGGGTCTGAGGCCTCCCGCTCCTGGGGAGTTATGCAGAGTACCCCCGAGCGACGCCGCCTGGAGCCCGGGTCTGTCTGCACGTTCAGAATGACAACCGCTCCGCTGGGGCAAGCCTGAGCAAGTCGCAGGCCTACAGTGCCGGGAGAAACGCGGCTGGGCGGGGGTCGGCGAGTTCTGGGCTGGTGCACGCACAAGCGGTTCCACTAAAGTATGGAGCTCACGCATGCGCTCGGCGCTCTGGTGTGGGGAGCGCAAGCTCTCTGAGTCCCTGCGGCTATGTTGGTTAGTCCCTGGTGAGCAGCTCTGGGGTCCTGGGCTGATCTGGGATGGGCTGCGTACCTCTGTGTCCTGCGAGGCCAGCCAGGCATTCCCGTGAGGGTTGCATCAATTCTTAGATCGCGGTGAAACGCGGGACCCGGTGGAGTTGTGCCCTGGGCGCAGCAAGGGAGGGCGGCCTCCTGGGGCGTGCGGGTGCAGCCTCTGCCTTAACTGGGTGGGGGGCTGAGGCTTCCCAGTCCCGGGGAGTTATGCAGAGTACCCCCGAGCGACGCCGCCCGGAGCCCGGGTCTCTCTGCAAGTTCAGAACGAGAACCGCTCCCTATTTTTTTATTTTAAAGAGCACAAAATCAAACAAATCAAACAAAGCAAAGCAAAATAAAGGTAATCAGAACAGAACAATGAAAGTGACACAGAACTTCAAAATAAGATAATAGGAAATCAACAATGGCTACCATAATGTCTCTTATTTTTTCCAAAATAGCTGTCCATACCATCAGACATAATAAAATCATACAAAGCAGAACAGAATGAAACCAATCAAAAGAGAACATTGAATAAAACAAAATAATAAAATGGAACAAAACGAAACAGTGAGAACAATATTGGATTTCAAAAACAAGACAGAAGAATATCCCCTGTATTTAATATATTGCATATTGTTATTCTCTTAATAGATGCTCAGACTACCAGCCTTAGGCCTGCAAAGTCAATCAAACAATATAAGCTTTAAGTTGTTTTACTATCTCAGTTGCTATCAACTCAGCTTGTCCTCCAAATAAGCCTGTTGCTTATGAGGTTCACGCATGCACGCGCACGCACGTGTGTGCTCTTATCTCCCAGCCTGTGTGCTGGTTGGCTCACAGGAAGGGTGAATTGGCTTCTTGTTCTTCTTGTTACTCCTCCCAGGCCCAGCATGGCTTCTGCCAACTCAGGGAAAGGGCAAATTGTCTTGTTCTGCCTCCTGGGCCCCACATGGCTTCCACTGATTTGTGGGAAGGGCGAGTTCTTGAACAACTTCTTAAGCTGTTCCTAACCAGTTATAGCAAATATAAACAATTAAATATTGACATTTTTGGGGATTTTTTTGGATAGGGTCTCACTATATAGTTTAGGCTGACCTTGAACTCACTGTGTACCCCAGGTTGGCCTCAAACTCTGGGTGATCCTCTTGCTTCAGCCTCCCAAGTGCTGGGAGTATAGGCGTGCACCGCCATGCCTGGCTGACAATTGTTTTAAATTTTGGTAGCTATTTTCTGTTTTTGGCATCAATGGTTTGGGGTACTGTTTTGTCTTAGGACTTAAATTTTAAGATGGATTTTTCCTTTTGAAGAAAGCTATAGTTGGGGGCTGGTGGTATAACTCAATGGTACAGCTCTTGGTTAGTATGCATGGTGCTGTAGACTTTATTCCCAGCAATGAAAACCAAACCAATCTACAACCATCCAAACAAACAAACAAATGAACAAATGCTGCAGCATTATAAGCAGCCCTTGATTTACTTTTTGTTGTTGTTTTGTTTTTTGAGACAGGATCTTGGTGTGTAGTGGAGGCTGGCGTTGAACTCACTGTGTAGCCCAGGCTGGCCTCAGACTTGCCTCAATCCTCCTGCCTCAGCCTCATGAGTGCTGGAATTGCAGGCATGTGCCTCTGCACCTGGCTATCTACAGTTTCTTTCTTTTTTAAGGTATCAGGAATTGAACTCAGGACCTTGCATTTGCCAGGCAGGCACTGTGGTGCTGAGCCATATCCCTGGACAAATCTACAGATTGTGATGAGTTTGAATCAATGATTGTTTTGATTGGAAGAAAAGCATTTCAATCACCAATCTTTTTAGAATCTAAAATATACTAGTGCACCAAGTCAATATTTAACCCATAATATGGTTAAAAAGTAGGTGACCCATGTGTAATGTCACATAGTTAAATCCTGTTTCCCTCTACCTTCCTGAGGTGATGATAGCTTCCTTGTCCAAGGCAAAAAAAGTTTTGCACATAATAAAAATATGTTTTTATTCCTATTAACTACATGGCCCTGAAATTGCTTAGTCCCTGTTAGAAAGGTACATAGAAACTTGAGGAATATTTCTCACTTTCTGAGAAACCTGTCCCTCCCTGTTTTGTTTGCAAGGTATTAGTATTTTTCAAACATTTTTCCCTACAACACCCTCACGTTTACCTGACTTTACTTAATGCATTTTAGAAACATTGTCCTATTAAATTAATCCTTTTGAAGCTTCTGGACTCCTGTCTCAATTTTGTCGATTATACTATGATGTGGAAATCTGAAGTATCTGTATTATCATAGGACAACTTATTTGTTCAGATGCTGTGACTAGCCTAGGAGTCAGAAAAATGACTAATAAAACAAATTGACCTTTCTTAGTTTTAATGTTTGGTGCTTTTTTGACCTTACTAATATAGTATTTCTTAGTATCAATTCCAAATTTCTTTTTATTTAAGAGAAAAAAGACACATATAAGAAAGACAAAAAGCAAAAGAGACAAACAACAACAGCAAATCCACAACAGTAACATTATATGTTTACAAAACAAGATGATAGGAACTTGACAATGGTTGCAATATTGCATATTGTTACCTTCAACACAGTTGTTTACATTAACAGATACAGACATGTAAAATTGATCCAATCATATGAGTATTAACCGATCTTTCTCAATAACTAATACATTCAACAGTGTAGTCATTTTAGTTATCTTACATATACATATATACAGATTTATGTCTTTTTCCTTTTCCCTTCCTTCTTTCCTCCTTTTCCCTTTTCCAGTTACTTTTGCTCTTTGTCAACTCCAAATATTTTAGGAATTGTAAAATGAAAAGAACAGTTATGCTTTAAAACACACACCTGCCTACTCCAGCTGTTTCATAGGGAATCTTAGTCCTTTGTGTATATAGTAACAGTTGCCTGGTGAAAAAACCTTAGCCGCTCAGTAGGTATTTTGAAAATAGGATAAGTGGTAAGATTGTCATTGTAAAAGTTTAACGCTTTAGAAGAAAGGTGTTATGGTTGATACATTGTGTCTACTTGAGAAGTTTAGAAGTTTAACTGAGAGACTCAGCAGGGAGCCTGGGTTCTTTCTTTCTAAATATCCTCATCGGGTGCAAGAGGAGGGCAGAGATTTTGTGAGTGCTACATCTGCTCTAGAGAGTAGGGGGTGGCCTGCATACACTATAAGGGAGGAAAAGAGGCTTGTTCTTGCCCCCTTTTTGCTCTGGCTCCTTTTGCTCTGGCTGCTTTTGCTTGGTGATGCCTCAAAGTGTTGCCCCTGTGCCATGCCACCTTGCCTTAGAGTCAGCTGATGATGGACTGAAACCTCCAAAAACTGTAAGCTAAATAAACCTTTCCTTCCCTAATTTTGGGTGTCAGGTGTTTTGTCTCAGCAAGGAGAGAAAAGTAACCAAGACAAAAGGGATACATCATATAAAATAACTGAGAAGCCAATGCTTTCCATTTTGTTTTCATTGTAGAGGTGACTTTAAATAAAAGCAAATGGGTAGGAAAAAATTAAACTGATTTAGAAATACTATGTAGTTACCATGAAGGCAACTAGTACAGTTTTTTTTTTTCCAGCACTGGGGATTGAACTCACAACCTTGTGCCTGTCAGGCAGGCGCATAAGCTGCTGACCCAAACTCCGGCCCTGGTTTTTTGAGGCAGGGTCACACTATGTAGCTCAGGCCGGCCTTGCGCTCGCGTTGTAGCCCAAGCTGGCCTTGAACTCACAATGTTCCTCCTACCTCAGCCTCCCGAGTGCTGGGATTAAAGGCGTGCGCCACCACGCCCTGCTAGTACAGATTTTCATAGCTAGAAATTATCCATTTTTTTTTAACAAGACAGGCATGTTTTTATAGTCCTGGTATAGTAGAAATGGGCAACTTCGATATTTCTAAGTTTGAATTTATCATTGTTCTTTTGTTTGTTTGTTTGTTTTTTTGTTTTTGTTTTGTTTTGCGGCACCGGGGATTGAACTCACAACCTCGTGCCTGCCAGACAGGCACTTAAGTCACTGAGCCAAACTCCCGGCCCTGGTTTTTTGAGGCAGGGTCGCACTATGTAGCTCAGGCCCACTTTGCACTCACCTTGTAGCCCAAGCCGGGCCTCAAACTCACAATGCTCTGCCTACCTCAGCCTCCCGAGTGCTGGGATTAAAGGCATGTGCCACCACGTCCGGCTTTTATCATTGTTCTTATTTACGGAATTATTTCAGTTATGGTAACTTTACTCTTAATTTATGAGCAGTCCCTATATTTTTTCCATTTTTCCCTTTAAAATGGACTTTTTTCTTTTAAAAATTATTATAATGAATTTAAACTTACAAAATGTATAGGGAACTAACGTACCTGTGTCTGCTATCCAGCTTAAGAAGTTAAATACCACTCATATAGGTGAATTTTCCCTTTGTCCTCTTCAGCAATTGTACTCCTTTCTATCTCTTCCAGCTCCTGAATTTGGAGTTTATCACTCCTGTGAACATTTTTATACTTTGACTATAATACTACTATACATGTGTGGATACAAAACAACACAATTCCTCTTTCCTTTTGAACAATTTCTTAAGCTGTTCTTAACCAGTTATAGCAATGTAAGGTATTGTTTTATGTTTTTAACTTTTCTACCTCCCTGAAACATTTTTCCCTCAACTATGTTTGTAGGATTTATCTTTATTGTTATTTGGCGCTCTAGTTTAGAGGATGGATAATTTTTTTTTTTTGGCTTTTTGAGACAGAGTCTCGCTATGCAGTTCAGGCTGACCTTGGGCTCACTATGTAGTCCAGGCTGGTCTTGAACTTATTCATAACGATCCTCCTGCCTCAGCCTCCTGAATGCTGGGATTACAGGAGTGCACCACCACACCTGGCTCGGATAATTTGTTTTGAGGGGCTCTGTCTTACTTTTCTTGTTGCTAAGACAACATACCCAAAGTTAAAGAAGATAAGTTTTACTTAGCTCACAGTTTGTAAAGGTTTCAGTCTATAATCAGTTGGTTCCAATGCAGAGAGGTATGGCAGATGGGCATCATAGAGGAGAAATAATTCATGGCAGGCAGAAGATGGCAAAGCAGTGAAGTAGCAAGCAGCAAGTGACAAGCAACAAGTAGAGACTCTCTTTCTGTCCCTTATATGTTATCTAAGCTACCCACCCTTAGGATTGGGAGTACTCACATCCAGGATGGGGCAGGTTTAATCCTAGCATCATACCATGAATCAATTCCAGTATCATATCCTTGATCCAGCAGCATACCATGTTGTTTTCAAAATTACTTAAATTGGACTTTACACACAAAACCTCACAGGAATTCCATCTCACTATGACTACTCTACTACATATACATGTATATGTAATTGATTTTGTAGTATATGTTATATACATCTTTTAATGTCTTAAAGAAAGTTACAAAACCAGGGACATCTGTTGTAAACCCCCAGTGCATTTAGCTAAATGACTTAGAGTAAGAGCATAAATATTCATATGACCTCCCTCTCTCTCTGTCTGCCCTTCATATGGTATGGGAGAAAATGCAGTCTTTGGCAAATTAAAATAGAGGCAAATTTGGCATATAGCTATTAGTAAGGAGAAACTCTGAGAACCAGAGTATCCAACAATGTTGAAGGAAATAACTTCTAGTTATTAAAATATTTTTGGCTCCCAGCACTGTCTGGCAGGCGTGAGGTTGTGAGTTCAGTCTCTGGTGCCGCAAAAAAAAAAAAAAAAAAAAATTTGGCTACTCTTTTTTTTTTTTGGTGGCACCTGGGATCGAACTTGCAACCTTGTGCCTGCACTTAAGCCACTGAGCCAAACTCACAGTCCTAATTTTTTGAGGCAGGTTCGCACTATGTAGCTCAGATCGGCCTTGCGCTTGCGTTGTAACCCAAGCCAGCCTCGAACTCACCATGCTCCTCCTACCTCATTGGGTACTCTTTAAACACAGGTGGTAATCACTATTAGCAATACCATTTCTAAGAGGAAGACTAATATTATGAGATCATCATGTCTGATTTAAAAACAAACTGCAGAAATTGAGTATAACATGTCATACATGAAATATGATAGCTCAGAACTGCTTCTTAAAACTGATCACTGAAGTTCAAATATCATTTTAAAATCCTCTTAAAGTAATCATCATAATTTGGGAAGTTTTTAAATGATCATACTATATAATTTAATTATTTTGGGTACAGTTTTATCTGGATAATTTTTAATCCTTATGATAGTCAAGGAAATACGAATTAAAATCAAATTGAATATGATGTGTCTGCATCAAGTAGAGAAAATATTTTTAAACTAAAAATACCACACATTACTGGATGTGGTGACATGGGTAATCCTAGCACTTGGGAGGCTGAGGCAGGAGGATCGTTGCAAGTTCTAGACCAGCCTCGGCTACAAAGTGAGCTCAAGGCCAGCCTGAACTGCATAGCAAGACCCTGTCTCAAAAAGACAAAACAAACAAGCAAACACACCACATGTTGGTGATGATGTGGTGCAACTTGAACCCTCCTTCTCAACTAGTTACTATAAATTAGTACAGTGATGGAACCTGCTTGGCATTATCTGGTAGAGTTGAAGTTATGACTATAGTAGATTCAACATTTTCTCTCTTCAGCATATTACCTTAGAGTTTCACACATGCTCAAGAAACCATGAACAAAAACATTTGCTGCAACAACATTCCTAATAATTAATATGTTAGAAATAACCTAAATGTCCATTAGCAAGAAAATGGAAAAATAGGTCACAATACAGACTATAGGGTAACAAGACACAGCAGTTAAAATGAATGAACTAAAACCAATGTTTTCACTGGAAGGAAGAATGATTTTACTACCAGCAAAACGTGGCAGTAGCTAGAGATGTTGATTGTCAAAACTCAGGGTGGGAGCCTGCTATGGCTTATATCTAGATGTCCCCCAAAACCTCATGCAGTCATAGGTGGATCTTTTTGGGTGAAATGGAAAAAGTGGCCATATTCATGTAACTTTTGTTTGTGTTCAGACATTCCGGACTTCACAATACATCATTCCCTGGTGAATTATTCAGTTACTTTAAAAGTGTCTTTCTTAACCACGGGCAGTGGCACATGCCTGTAACAGCACTCAGAAAGCTGAACCTGGAGGATCATGAGTTTGAGGCCATCCTAGATTACATAATAAGTTTAAGGACAGCATTTGCTATATAGTGAGACTCTATCTTAACAAAGATGCCTTTAAGTCTCAGTTTCTCAGCATATCTGAGAGATTCTCTGCTTGTTTCATGTGCCTCATAGACCATAATAAAACTTCAGAATCAACCCTCCAAGTCTGAGTTGTTCCATGTCCATAGATTTAAACACCCATGGATGGAAAATGTAGTTAGGCCTATAATGGTTGTAAACATTTACAGACTTTTTTCCTTGCCATAATTCCCTAAATGGTACAGTATAACAACTATTTAAACAATATTTACATTGTATAAGGTATTGTAAATAATCTATAGATGATTAAAGGGTGTGCAGGTTATATTAAATATTGTGGTATTTTATATAAGAGAACTTGAGCATCCAAAGATTGCAGTATCCATAGTAGGGCCTAGAACCAATTCCCCACAATACCCAGGGATAACTGCATTTTAATCTTTCCTTCCTAACTAACTAGGTAAATTAGTCTTAATCTGCTGAATATATTGTTATGTAAAAGGTTTTTTTAAAATCAGTTCTGTTGTTTGAATTAGACATTTTGCTGTAAACAATTTAGTCAACTTTGGTCATGCTCCTAGTTCAGCCCGTCTAAGACCTATTTGAGTCATAAAATATTTGAACTATCTAAAGATGAGTACTCTGTTATAGAGAAAAGCAGGTATATGCTACAAAAGGAATGTGTCTCCTTTTTTGTGGTAAACTGGCCCCTTTTAACAGCACAGGACCAGTTTTAGGCAAAATCTTGGTAACATCTGTTTGTTTTAGACATTTTGTACTTGGCTTTTTACACCCTTGTACTGCTTCCCAGAGATCTTCTCTTGCACATTTATCTTAAGTAAATTACCATGGATTCTCCACAGGGGCTCGTTCTCTGTATCCTTTGCTTATAATTACCTGCCTTTTCTGTACTCACTGGGCTTTTGTTCTTTTGTAGTGGAGACTGTATATAATATGATGTATAATCATTAAATTCCTTACTCATGATAATGTAAGTGGTTATGTACAAGTCCTCATTCTTTGGAAAAGCATGTGGGAGTCTTTAAAACTTATATTCAAACAGTGTAGAAAAGTAGAACAAATAGAGCAAAATGTTAACATTTGAGTTAACATTGAGAGTATATATTAAATATTTATTGTATTATTTCCACTTTAAGTATTGCTAACATTTTTCATGAAATTTGGAAAAATAAGTTATACATTAACATAATCTCTAAATCATGAACTTTTATACAGCAGAAAATTCATGTAGCATAGAGAAACTTTTTTGAGCTAGAATAATTTAGTTTTAGGTCTTCTAAATTAATTCAGTTCCTGTGGGTTGGGAGGAGAAACACGATGTGCCTTTCCCATGAGCCAGTGGTAACTGTGGTTCAAGAGGAGAAACAAGATGCACCCTTCCCATGAGCCAGTGGTAACCATGGTCCAGTAGGAAAAACAGGAAGTGCCCTTCCCATGAGCCAGCAGTAACCATGGGTCAGGAGGAGAAACAGGATGCACCCTTCCCGTAAGCCACCTGGCACACAGGCTGGGAGACAAGAAGAGCCAAGGTCCTATAAGAGTAAGAAACTGCTCAAAGAGGAAAAGTAATTGTGATGGGGAAAGGAGGAAAGAAGGAAGGGAAAAGGAAAAAGACATAAATTTGTATATATATATATACATAAGATAGCAAAATGACTGTAGTACTAAATGTATTAGTTATTGGAAAAGAACAGTTAATACTCATGATTAGATCAATTTTACATGTCTATGTCTGTTAATCTAAGCAACTCTTTTGAAGGTAATGATATGCAATATTACACACATTGTCAAATTCCTATCGTTTTGTAAATCTATACTGTTATTGTATTGGACTTGTTGTTGTTGTTTGTTTGTCTCTTTTGCTCTTTGTTCTTCTTTTCTGTGTTGTTTTTCTCTTAAATAAAAAAAAAAAAGAACTGAGGTCCAACTCTGTGCCCCCCCGGTAAGCAACCAGCTGATTCAGAGCAACACAGACTGAATTGATAGCAACTGAGATACAAAAACAACTTAGTGCTTATATTGTTTGATTGACTTTTCAGGCCTAAAGCCAGTAGTCTGAGCATCTATTTAGAGGATAATAGTATGCAGTATAGCAGCTATGGGAGATTTTCTTCTGTCTTGTTTTTGAAATCCCATATTATTCTCACTGTTTTGTTTTGCTCTGTTTTATTGTTTCGTTTTGTTTAATGTTTTGTTTTGATTGGTTTTATTCTGTTCTGTTTTGTTTGATTTTATTATGTCTGATGGTATGGGCAGCAATTTTGAAGATAACAAGAGGCATTATGGTAGCAATGGTTGATTTCCTATTATTCTGTTTTGAAGTCCTGTGCCACTTTCACTGTTTTGTTTTGATTGGCTTTATTCTGTTTGATTTTGTTTGATTTTATTCTTTAAAATGAATTTAAAAAATAAATTAATTCAGTTCTACTACTTTCTTTACTCCACTATGTTTCATTTAAAGATTCAGTTTCATTCTACTGGTAGCTGCTCCTCTGGGCTACAGGAAGGAAGATGGAGTTCAGTGACAGCTCATTTTTCCATACAGTTTGTTTGCAAGTTATAGATTGCTATAAGGTGAAAATCTTTGCCAGTGTGACAAAATAGAGGTCATGAATTTTTGACCTTGAATAATGGCTGCTTTAAGAGATTAAAATCAAATTTAGACAATATATATTAATAGTTTAATTTTTTAAATTTTTTTATTTAAGAGAAAAAAGACACATATAAGAAAGACAAAAAGCAAAAGAGACAAACAAACAACAACAGCAAATCCACAATAGTAACATTATAGGTTTACAAAACAAGATCAAATGGATATTAATATACCCACTCTGACTTCATTTAATTAATGATTCTATAGTATATTTTTTCATACTGATTTCCAATGTTTTTA
>RJWM01047492.1:0-11909 GCA_004363535.1 Dasyprocta punctata | reverse complement strand
GCAGGCGGGTCCGCACCATGCCCCGCCACAGCCAGACGCTGAGCATGGCCCCCTACTCCTCCGTGAGCCTGGTGGAGCAGCTGGAGGACCGCATCCTCTGCCACGAGAAGACCACGGCCGCGCTGGTGGAGCACGCCTTCCGCATCAAGGACGACATCGTCAGCAGCCTGCGGAAGATGCAGAGCAAGGGCGGCGGCGACCGGCTGGCCAGGCTGTTCCTGGAGGAGCACATCCGCAACATCACCGCCATCGTCAAGCAGCTCAACCATGACATCGAGGTAAGGCGGGCGCGGCCCCCGGCTCCCAGGCCGGGGCGCAGCTCCCCGGTCCCCCGAGCGTCCGCCCTGCCCTGCTTCCTGACCGCCGGGGACACGGCGCGCACGGTGCCTGGAGTGGACCTCAGGGTTTGACAGTGGTTCCCCGTCAGCGTCGTTTGCCTTTGTGCCAAGTGTACCTCGCTGACTGCTGAACCCCGTGCAGAGAGAGAGCCAGTCCGAAAGTGCTCGAGGAAACCCTTCGCGTCTGTGGAGACAGCTGTGGAATCGGTTACTCGGTGTCTAGGCTGTGGTGATCATCCAGGAGACAGCTGGTTATTCAGCTGGGGCAGGTGTCTGAACTGCTTCTCGCTCTTCTCTTTATTGCTGTTTTGCTCTGAAATGGGCCCAGGTAAAGGCTACTGTGATCTGATCAAGCATAGTTCTAGAGTTGATAAATTTACTGCTGTTACCTGAACAATCTCAGGATGCCCACGGTTTAGTTCAGAGAGCTTGAGCTGGTTCAGGGCTGAGCTTCTGTGATGGCACAGCAGTAATGCTGTTCGCTTGGAAGTATTAAATAACGAGTAAAAATCATATATGCCCAGATTAAGGAAACCCTTTGTTTCCAGTCACAGGGATGCCATCTTAATTACGCCCCTGAGATTAGATCATTTTTTATTATGCCAGACTTGTATTTTTTTTAAACACCCTTTTGAGAGAGAATTTTGTTGTTGTTGTTGTTGGTACTGGGGATTGAACTCACAACCTCGCATCTGCCAAGCAGGTGCTAAAGCCACTGAGCCAGAGTCCCAGCCCTGGTTTTTCGAGGCAGGGCCGCACTATGTAGCTCAGGCCGGCCTTGCACTCACATTGTAGCCCAAGCCGGCCTCGAACTCACAACGCTCCTCCTACCTCAGCCTCCCGAGTGCTGGGACTAAAGGTGTGTGCCACCACGCCCGACTTTGAGAGATAATTTAAATACCACAATAATTCACCAATTGTAAGTATACAATAAAGTGATTTTTGGTAGTTTTATCGAGTTGTGTACCATCGACACAATTCTATTTTAGGACTTTGCCATCACCTTCTGAAACTCAAACAAGCCCTACTTCTGCCCACCACTCATCCACTTTCTGTCTTTATAAATTTGTCTTTTCTGGGCAGTTCAGATAAATGGAATCATCTGTGCTGAAGTCCTTCACTTCTGGCTTTTGTCACTGAACGTAACTTCTTTTGGGTTTGCCCATACCCTCAAATGTATCGGGTTCCTTTTTCATGTCTGAGTAGTAGTCTGTCGTGTGACTAGACCACCATTCATTAATTGGTGGGCGTTTGAGTTGTTTCCAGTTTGTAGTTACTGTCATTAAAGTTGCCGTGAACAGTTTTGTGTACAAGTCCTTGACGCGGAGAAGGCTTTCCTTTCTCTTGGAAAACTCTTGCTAGGATTGGGATTGCTGGTCTTCCAGTGAGCTGGTGTTTAATGTTCCGAGCTGCCTGTTCTGTTTTTCCGTCCCGATGGTGTCCAGCGGCAGGGCCTACGAAATCCAGGCCCGCGGACTCCCAGCCGCACCGCAGCCCTGCCCGCCCTGCCCTGGCCCTTCAGGCTCCCTGACGTCTGCGCATGCGGCCGGTTCCCCACGGCTCCCACGTGCTGTTCCCTGCGGACATGATGTCGAGGGCCTTTTCGTATGTGTGGCATGCTCATTTGTAAGTCTTTGGAGAAAGGCTGATTCAAGTTTTCTGCCCATGTTTCATTGTAGGTGTGTGGGAAGTTACCGTTTTAATCTCTCTCTCTTTTTTGTTTGTCTTTTTGAGACAGGGTCTTGCTGTGCAGTTCAAGCTGGCCTTGAGCTCACTTTGTAGCCAGGCTGGTCTCGAACTTGCAATGATCCTCCTGCCTCAGCCTCCCAAGTGCTGGGACTACAGGCGTGTGCCACCACGCCTGGCTGTTAACCACTTGTTAAAATGTGTAATCCCTTAAACCCACTCACAATGTCAGCCGTCACCACTACGCATTCCCAGACGGCTCCATCCTCCGCAGCAGCGTTCGGCAGTCCTTCCTGTCTCGCTGTCCTCTGGCCTGTGCGAGCTGGCTTCTGCTTCCTCTGTGAATTTGCGTGTTATGATGATTTCATGTGTGCGTCATCATGCAATGTTCGTCCTTTGCACTGGCTTACTTTACTTGGCACAGCACTTTCAAAATTCACCCATGGTAGCTGAGTATGATGGCACATGCCTATAATCCCAGCACTTGGGAGGCTGAGGCAGGAGGATTGCTTCAAGTTCAAAGCCAGCCAGCGCTACAAAATGAGCTCAAGGCCAGCCTGAACTGCATAGCCAGACCCTGTTTCAAAAAAACAAAAAAAAAAAAGTTCATGTATGTTGTACTGTGTATTAGAATCCATTTTATTTTAATTAATTAATTAATTTATTTATTTTGTGGTTTTTTTTTTTTTTTTTTTTTTTTTTTGAGACAGGGTCTCGCTATGCAGTTCAGGCCAATGTTGGGCCCACTTTGTAGCCCAGGCTGGTCTTGAACGCAACGATCCTCCAGCCTCAGCCTCCCGAGTGCTGGGATTACAGGAGTGCGCCACCACGCCTGGTTTAGAATCCATTTTAAAGTTGGATTGTTTAATTGGGTTATTTGCTTCATTATTCAGAACTGCTACCAGTTTATTATACAGGGTAGATGCAAGTCCTTTATTAGATACCTGGATTACAAGTGTTTTCTCCTGTGGCTTGTGTTTTCATTTCCCTAATGTTATCCTTTCAGGTACAGAAGTTTTTAGTGTGTTTAGCAGAGTTGGGGATGGAATCTAGGGTCTTGCACACACTATACAAAACCCCACCCTGAAGCCGCCCTCCCAGCCTGAGTTTTAATTTTAAAGAAGTCCATTTTATCAATTTTTTTTTTTTATGGCTTACACTTTTGTTGTTGTATCATAAGAATCCTTTGCTTGTTAACACAAGGTCACAACAGTTTTTTTTCCTTTTTTCTTCAAAACTTTTATTTCCTATGTTTAAATTTGAGATCCACCGAGAGTGGATTTTCGTAGGCAGTGTGCAGTGGGTATCTAAATTATTTTTTGTGTTACCATGGATTCGCCAGAGAAACCTGACCCCATGTCTTTGCAAGTCCGTTTACTCTGATAGGTTGTGAATTTCCCCAAACAGAAGAGCCTGACTCATCTCCGCACTGGGCACAGCACGGGAGCAAACGCCACGCGCGCCACTGTGCCCCACCGTGCTGTTACAGCAGAACGCCTGGCCGCCAGTCACTCCCAGAGGGCGGAGAGCTCCCGGCCCCGGCACCCGGTGCCCAGGACAGATGGGCAGGTGCTGTGTGCTCCCGTGGCCCCCGGCCCTTCTGAGGAGGCCCCCATCTGTCCACCGGGACGCTGCTCTCATGGCCCCGTGCCCTTCTCGGAGCCCCACCTTGGAACATTACACAGCGAGGATTAGGCTTCAGCATGACCAAGGCCAGCGTGGACCACAGCAAGTGTTTAGTAAGTCGATCAGCACCCAGGGTGCCCAGGGCCGGGTGTAGGTTTGCTGGGAGCAAGGAGGACCTGAAGAGCCTCTGAGGCCCCCCTGCCAAGCGCGTCCTTTCCAGCCGGGGGCAGTGCCGAGGTGAAAGCTGGGACTGAACTCTTTGCTTTTCCTGCTCTGCTGCTGCAGAACTTTCCCAGAACCTGAATTTTCTTTCTTTCCTTCTTTTTTTTAAATTTTAAACAGAAGAAAAATAAGAAATTAAAGTAAAGCAGAATTTCCCAACAGTCCAATAGGAGAGTAACAATAATCAGCACATTGCATATTATTATATTCACAGCAGTTGTTTAGAAGATATGACATGAAACATTGTCCAGAAAATTATTAGCACAAAACTTTCCCCTCAATGAGTCAAGAGAAACCAGCTATAGGACTATCTTTTTTTTGTTATGACTGCTATAATATTTTCAAAAAAAATTTCACATTAAAGGTGAAATCTGAAAATAACCCTGTGAAAACTACTTTTAACTCAAAATTCTTTTTCTTTATCTTAACTAGTTTTTATATACATTGATAGATTTTCTTTCAGTTTATCACACAAGTGCAGCAATGCGATGGTTACATATGTGTGACTTATTTAGTTCACTGAGAAGTATATTTTCAGTACTCATCCACTTAAGAGTGAAAATGTCTAGTTTATTGTTCTTTATAGCTGAGTAGTATTCCATTATATAGAAATACCACATCTTTTTTGTCCATTCCTCAGTTGAGGGGCATTTAGGTTGCTTCCAAGATCTGGCCATTATGAACTGTGCAGCTGTAAACATAGGTGCACAGATAATGCTATAATATGATGTTTTTAGTTCTTTTGGGAAGATACACAGCAGGGGACTAGCTGGGTCAAATGGGACCTCCAGTCCTAGCTTTATGAGGAATTTCCACACTGACTTCCACAGTGGCTGCACCAGCCTGCATTCCCATCAACAGTGGAGAAGGTTCATTTTTCTGCACAGCCCCTCCAGCACTTGTTATTGGTTGACTTTTTAATACTAGCCACTCTTTCTGGGGTGAGGTGGAATCTCAGTGTTGTTTTCATTTGCATCTCTTGAATGACCAGTGATGCTGAACATTTTTTTATGTATTTATTTGCTGTTTGTACTTCTTCATCTGAGAAGTGTGTGTTCATCTCAGATGCCCATTTTTGGATTGGGTCTTTAAATCTTGGAGGACTGATTTTTTTTTAAGTTCTTTATACATTCTCGATAGTAATCCTTTATCTGAGGGACAGCTGGCAAACATTTTCTCCCACACTGTAGGTTGTCCCTTCACATTGTGGGTGGTTTCTCTTGCTGTGCAAAAGCTTTTCAATAGGATGAGATCCCATTTATTGATTCTTTGTGATAGTTTCTGTGCAGTCTGACTTTTATTCATAAAGTCTTTGCCTATACCAATGTCTTCAAGAGTTTTACCTACTCTATCTTCCAGCAGATTTAATGTTTCTGTTTCAATGTTGAGATCTTTAATCCATTTAGATTTTAACTTAGTACATGGTGAAAGATATGGGTCCAGTTTTAATCTTTGGCATGTGGAAAGCCAGTTTTTCCAGCACCATTTATTAAAGAGACTATCTTTCTTCCAGTGAATGTGTTTGGCACCTTTGTCAAAGATAAGGCACCTTAGTGTGTCTGCAGTTGTTTCTGCATCTTCTAATCCATTCCATTGATCTTCAGATCTGGTTTTTTGCCAGTACCACACTGTTTTTACCACAGTAGCTTTATAGTGTAATTTCAGGTCAGGAATTGTGATGGCCTCTGTCTTGTCTTTGTTGCCCAGGACTGCCTTTGCTATTCTAGGTCTCTTCTGGTTCCAGATGAATTTTAGGATTATTTTTTCTAATTCTGTGAGATATGTTATTGGAATTTTGATTGAGATTGCATTGAATCTGTGTAACAGTTTTGGAAATATGGCCATTTTCACTAAGAACCTGAATTTTCTGTGGTCACCTCTTAATTTTACATAAGCAACTCTCCTTTGGGAAGAACTTGTTCAGGATGCTAGTTAGTTCTAGCTTTAGTTCTGAGTTTACCCCTACCCATCTTTCTTATTTTTTAAATTAAATTTAATGTTTATTGGAAAGCGACTGTATTTCCACTTCATGGTGACAAACAATAACAAAACACATTGTTTATGAGAGTATTAAAATGTAAAATAATGATACATCTAACCACAAAATTTACTAGACCTGTATACAGAAAACTAGAAAGCATTATAGAGAAATTGATGATTTCTAGAAATATATTTTAAGGTGAGACACTTGACTACAACAATTTTCAAAAAAAAACTGATCTAACATAATTCCAGTGAAAATTCCAGTTTTAAAAAAAATTGTCAAGCTTTTCAGGAATTGGTATGAAAATCCAAAAAACTTGATATCATTAAGACAATTTTGAAAAGCAAATAAACCTTTGGAAGGCAAACATGACATTATTTCCAAAATTAATATAAATTTCTAAAATCTTATTTACTCTTACAGCTTCTCACACTAGGGAGGCAGTACAATGTTTACTCATGTGAGTTCGATTTATTTCATTTATGAGTATGGTCTCAAGTTGCATCCATTTACCTGTGAGTCTCCAGTGTATCTTTCTTTATAACTGAGTAATACTCCATTTTGTAAAAAGACCACATCATTTTTACCCATTCCTCGATTGATGGGCATTTGGGTTGTTTCCAAGATCTAGCTGTTACAAAATGTATGTAAACGTGGGTGTACATATATCACTGTGGTATGATGTTTTTAATTCTTCTGGAAAGATACTCAGAAGAGGAATAGTTAGGACCTTGAATCCTAATTTTTTGAGAAATCGCCACACTGATTTCCACAGTGGTTGTACCAGTCTACACTCTCACCAATGCATCTTTCTTTTGATGAACGTTCACTTGACTGGCTTTGGTAGTTTGGGTTATTAACAAGCAAACCTTGGAAACCAAAGTCATCAGTTGTTTTAGGCTTTATTGTTCCCCAAACATCTCTCTCCCTTCCTTCCCTCCTTCTTTCTTCCTACCCCTCCAACCCTGGGGGTTGAACCTAGAGCCCCACGCATGCTAGGCAAGTACAGTATCTCTCAGCTCCATCCCCAGCCCTCTTTTAAATTTTAATTTTAAGACAGGGTCTCAATAAATTAACCAGGCTGGGCTCAAACCTGTGTTATTCCCGCCTCAGCCTCCTGAGCAGCTGGGATTACAGGTGCACCACCACATCCAGCATAAACACATTGTTCTAAGACATTTTTGGGACAGTTTATAATGCAGTGGATTTTAAAGCAACTGTAATTTTGTTGTTTTTCCAACATCTGAAATGCAGCTTATGTAATGATTATTCTTGCCATACCAGACAGCACTCTCCCATTTATATGTGTGTTTAGAGTATGCGAGTTTTGCAAATGAGATGATTTTCTCTGCAAAGAAGGAAAACTGAATAAAATCTAATGTGGGCAAAAAAAATTTACTTTGGCTATTTGAGTGTTTACTTTTTTATAACTGGTCATAGTCACTTATATTAAAGTAGTAGTAAGGAAGTTTAGAAGCTGAAGACTTCCCTATGGAGTACTAATTATATGGACTCTGATATATTATAAAACTAAGCACATCTACCCAAACATAACCAAAATCAGGGTGCCTGAGGAGGCTGAATTGTCACGCCACAGCCAGAATTCATCAGCATGGGGGTTAGGATTGCAACATGTGAATTTTAGGGGGTCACATACATTTAACCCCTAATAGTGATGTACAGTAAAAATGTAAAAGTATTAAAAGGATGTCTCTATCCATAATATAAAAATTGGGAGGGTGAATGTTATACAAAAGGTGAGAGTTGCATATTTAAAGCAAGAGATGTAAAGATATTCAAAATGTACCTCAGTATGAAAGATGTTTGTGTGTGTGTGTGTGTGTACATTGTTAATGAATTCTGCAATGAATTGCCTGGCCCTTTTTTTTTTTTTAAGCTGTACTGGAACCCAGGGCCTTTGCACTGAGCCACCTCCCCAGACCTCCTTTTTTTAATGTTTTGAGACAGGGTCATGCTAAGTCACTGAATTGCCCAGGCTGGGCTCAAACTTGAGATCTTCCTGCCTCAGCCTCCAGTGGTTATTGGATTACAGACAAGGCTACCAAGCCTATTGTTATTTTTCTTACTGATTTATACTTGTTTTTTATTCATTCTGCCCGTCTTCTACGAGCAGATTCCAAAGTGGAGACGGGGCCCTGTGTGGTGGTGCACGGTAAGGCTGGGAGAATCTATTGTTTTCCTGCATCCCCGCCCACTAGCAGTCGGCCTTGTGATGTGGAGTATGCCATCCATAATTTATTCCTCATAAGCTTTCTGTAAGTCATCATCACTATAAATTTAGCAGAGGTAATATAGTCAGCTGTGAATGACGCGTGTCTGGGTCACCCAGCTGTCTCGGGTGTAAGCAGTTACCGCTTCCTGGAGCCCGGGCCGTGGTTAACGGCCCCTGACCCTCTCACCGGCTACCAGTTGAGGGATTGGGGAAGTGGTGTGAAGCCCTCAGGTTTGCTGGGGCTCGGGCTCTGGGGACCCGGGCACTCGGGGCTGCCACCTGGCTGCCGTGTGCTGAGATTTCAGCGTCCTGCTGGCGGGGGCTCCGGCTTTGACTCGGTGGGTTAGGGGGTGGCAGCAAAGTCTTGTCCGAGTAGATTCCACACAGTTTGGCTCTGTAATAATGGGCAAGTAGACTACAGAAGAGTTCTCAGCACACAAATAACGAGCGCCGTGCGGGGCTTTAGGAAGACTTCGAAACAGGGATGGCGGAGGTACAGCTCAGGGGTGAGTGCTTGCCCAGCTTGTGCTAGGCCAGGGGTTCATCCCCAACACTGCAGAAAACAAATCAAGCCGGGCGTGGTGGTGCACGCCTGTAATCCCAGCACTCGGGAGGCTGAGACAGGAGGATTGTTGCAAGCTTGGGACCAGCCAGGGCTACAAAGTGAGTGCAAGGCTAGACTGAACTGCACTGTGAGACCCTGTCTCGAAAAGACAAAAGAAAAACAAAAACACACCAAATCAAAACAAGAAGCAGTAACAACAAAAACGCATAGACAGGGGCTGGTGATTTAGCTCAGCAGCGTAAGCACCTGTCTGGCAAGCATGAGGTCATGAGTTCGAGCCCCAGTACCAGCAAACAAAACAAACAAACAAACGAAAAACAAAAAACAAGAGACAAGAATGTGAGTGGGGAGTGGTGCTGACAGACAGGAACTTGCTTCAGCACACACCCAGCACTCCAAAGAAGAGAGAGTTTTTTGACTACTGGACTTCATGTATTTTACCTGAAAATGAAATTTCAGCCTGCAGCCGGGATCTGGGTCCACTGTAATCCCCCAGCAGAGGGAATCGGTGATCAGCGTCCATATTCATTTTGTTTACTGACCAGACCTGACGCTGGTCAAGGCGGAAGAGAGAGTAAATTCGCTGGGGTCTGAATATGCATCCCATTCTGTTCACACGAATGATCATTGTGTTGTTTGTTTTGTTTTGTTTGCGGCGCTGGGGATTGAACCCTGGGCCTTCTGCACTGAGCTACATCCTCAGCCCTTTTCTCGCTTTTTATTTTGAGACATTGTCTTTCTGAACTGCCGAACCGCTCAGGCTGTTCTTGAATTGGTGATCCTCCTGCCTCAGCTTCCCAGACCACTGGGATTCTAGGTGTGTGTCTATGCAGGCAGAGTTTCTTTGTGAATGAATGAACTGAGACACTGGTGTCTGCCTTGTCTGAGCTCCTCTTCGAGGACCAGAGATGTCACCAGCTTCGTATAATCAGCCTCCCAGGGCGTCCCCTTCCTTGCTCTTTGAGGAGGGAGGTTCTTCAAAGATAGAGCAAGTCAGAGAAACCAAGAGCAGACGCGCACATCCGCCTTTCAGGACCCTGTCCTCCGCTCTCCGCGGGTGCGAGCGGGATTACAGGACGTCCCTGCTGTGTGGGCACCCACCCCTGGGCACCCACCTGCCGCAGCCGCCCTCCTGGCGGCACCCGGGGCTCTGCAGGCCGAAGCAGCCCCCTGACCTGACATAATGGACAATTGACTGACTTAAGGATGTGCCCTTTCTTAAATCAGTGCTTTGTGATGATACACCGTTCCAAACCCACCAATCAGGGCCCGTTATCGCCTTGCCTGGGGCACCCGTCTTCTGAGGCCTCGTTCTTCGGCTCTGCTTCGCCTCCCGTGTCAGGAACGGGAGCACGGTGTTAAGCTCTCGAGATTCCTTTCTGCATTCTTCCGAGCGCTTTTCGTGCAACACTCAATTCATCTGCGTAAGGCTTCTGAAAGGTAAAGGGGCTTTTCTTATTTGTAAACGTTAAAATAACACTTTTTTCTGGTTATAAAATTATGGTTTTATACTGTAATCCTGCTCTAAAGATAAATCAAACATTAACATTCTTGTACTTTTTTTTTTTTTCAAACAGGGTTTCGCTACACAGTTCAGGCGGGGCTTGAACTCACAGCAATCCTCCTGCCTCAGCCTTCAGAGCGCTGGGATTACAGGCGTGTGCCACTGTGCCCAGCACGTTCTTGTGTTTGAGAAGGACCTTAGTGCACAGGTGGAATCACGGTGTACTTGGCAGCCTCTTTTTGCTCTGTGTTAAATTGTACATATTTTTCCTTGTTTTAAAAGCCCGCCGTGAGCCGCCTAGCGTTGTGTAACAGTGTGCCTTGTGAAATACTTCCTGTGTGTGCCACGTTATAAAGACATCTTTGCGCACACATTTTTTGACGTTTTTCTTATTCCCCCCCCCCTTTATAATGAATTCTAAGAACTAGAGTTCTTGGGTCAAAAGTTATGAAGAGTATGCCTGGACTTTATACTATGTTGTGCTCCAGAGAAATTGTTTCAGGAGAGACCAACTGCGTTTTTTGATTTTTGTTGTACGTTTTAGTATTATAAAGACATTCTTTAATAAAGATACGATGTTTTTAAATGGGCTTTGGGCTGGCGATGTATCTCAGTGGAAAAGCATATGATTAAATTAATATACACATGACCTTGGGTTTAATCCCCAGTGCTGCAAGAAATAAAAAAAAAATAACTAAACTAAAATAAGTACAAATTGAAAATAGATTTTATGTGTTTTGAGAAGTCTTAAATTCACACAGCCAGGCATGGTGGCACACACCTGTAATCCCAGCACTCGGGAGGCTGAGGCAGGAGGATCATTGTGAGTTCGAGACCAGCCTGGGCTACAAAGTGAGCTCAAGGCCAGCCTGGACTGCATAGTGAGACCCTATCTTAAAAAGACCAAAAAAAAGAAAAACTTCACAACACAACTGAGCCAAAAGTACACAGAGCTCTCACAGGGTCCCCGCATGTTCCGGCTCCGGTGCCTCCCCCCAAGCGGCGCCTGGTAATGGTATGATTTTGATTTCCTGTCTCTTTGCTTACCAGAAGAGTGGAACCCTTTCAGAAAAGTTAACTACTTTTAGCTCCTTGTCTGTGAATTGCTTTCCATTTTCTTGGCTTAGTGATTAAAAAGCAACGCAAAGGAAGTAAGCCTGGTCGTAGCCTTTGCCGTCAAAGGCAGCCTCCCCGCAGGTGTGGTCCGGCCGCCCGCCCGCAGCCAGGCCCCGGCCTGTCCCCTGCTGCGGGTCTGCACGGGAGCCCCTGAGCCGCCGGACGATGCGGATGGCCCGCAGAGGGCCCGAGCCGCCGGTTTTGTGCCTAGTTATTAGCAGAGGCCCGAGGCCTTCGGTGCGGGTGGTGCGGCCGTCTGCGGGCCGTGACCTGTAGGCGTCGCTGCGTCAGAGCGGAGACCGCGCCCGCCGGCCCGGCCGTCACCTGCGCCGTCACCTGCGCGGGCACCTGCGCCGGGCTCCCGCGGGAACGCGTGCAGGTGGCTACGGATCTGTCATCGGCAGGTGATGGTAAGGGGTCTGCGTTCCTCTTCACAGAGCAGGCTCCTTCTTAAAGAGCTGGGCGCTACCGGAAATGACAGATAGGTCTCTCCAGGTTCCTTCCGCTGAGAAACTTCACATCGTCAGTGTCTCCATCCGGAGTGGCCCTGGCCGGGCTTCCGATAAGGAAAGCGTAGAATACTCCCATTCCTGATCTCTTCTTCTTCTTCTCCTCCTCCCCTTCTCCCTCCCCTC
>RJWM01047491.1:0-11765 GCA_004363535.1 Dasyprocta punctata | reverse complement strand
AAAAAACAACACTGTATAATGTAGTTTTAATGCATGTAGAAGAAATAAGTATTGTAATTGCATTGGAGTAGATAAAGGAAGATAAATGGGAGTAAAGGTTTTATACTTCACTCAAACTAGGAATGGTGAACACAGGCAGACTTTAACAAATCTTACACTACAGTAGAATGAATGTGGTCTTCAAAAATCTTTATGTTCTCATACCGATAATATGTGAGTGTGTTAGATTATATGACAAAGTAAACTGATGTGGCAGATGGAATTAATGTTGATAATTCACTAACATTAAAACAGAAAAATTATCTTGGATATTATCTAGGTGGTCCCAAATAACAAGAAAGTAAAAAAGAGCCAAAAAAAAAAAAATGTAAGAGGAAGGCATAAAGGAAGACCAGGTTGCTATGATACCAAAGGGATATCATCTGAGATTGCTAGCTTTGAAGATGAAGTAAAGCCACCTCAGGCAAGGAATGCAGGCGGACTTTAAAAACCAGGAAAAAAAGGTAATGGAATTTCCTCTAGTGGTGACAGAAGAGCCCAGAGTCCTACCAAGCCCTAAATTCTAGCCCAGCATGACCTGTGGCAAACTTCTGACCTTTTGAACTATAAGATCATAAACTAGCAATTTTTCCAGTTCATAAATGTGTAGTGATTGGCTATTGTGTCACAAGACTAACACAACTGCCTGCATAGTGTTTTATATTTAGTAAAAAGATATTTCAAAAATAGCAAACACATTTTCAAAAACAAAAACACATCAGAAACAATGCAGACCAGGAGACAAAGGATATTTCCTAACAGTGGTAAAAGAAAATAAAAAGCCCCTTTAATTCTGGTCTGTATACTCAGTAAAAGTTCACTTGAAAAATAAAAGCAAAATAAACATACTTACATATAAATGAAGCCTGAAAAAACTTGTGTTTAGAATTTGCATTACAAAAAATGCTGAAAGACTTTTCAGGTTTAAGGAAAATGTGGCCAGATTGATAGGAAGGATAAAAAAACACCAAAAGTGGTACTCACAGAGATCAATATAAAAAAATTATTTTTAAAAATTCTTAAGAGGAAATGACTACTTAATAAAAATAATATTGTGTTAAGGTTATTACGAATGCAGATGTAAAATATTTTAAATCACTAGTGCAAGCATCTTAAAGAGGGAAAGTGGAATTTTACTATTGTAAGTATCTAACATTTTATTTATGTAAAGAACTAAAAGACTAAAAAAAGACTTACAGACATTATGAAATATGGACAGATATTGTGAACATTAAACAATGTTATGTTAATGCATATGCTATATAGCATGCAATATTATGAAAAATTCAACTTACGTTAAATTGAAAACAATGTTTGAAAGATACCTTAAAACTATTTCTGTATGTTGCAAATGAATTTTCTGAATACCACATACACAGTACAGTATTTATCTTAGCAAATAAAGCTTAAAAATGTCTTTAAAGAAGTATTAAAAACCAGGTAGTAAATAATAAAATTGACAAGGAGACATACTCATCGTGCCAAGATGCTAAAAAAGATTAAGTAAGACCTAAACAACTGTAGAGATAAGCTTTTTAAATAAATTGTGTTGTAGCTTGGATCTTGAATATCTCTCAAAAGCTCATGTATTAGAAGCTTGGTCTCCAGCTTACTATACTTGAAAGTAGTAGGGTATTTAAGTTTTGGGGCTTAGTAGAGGTTTTAAGGGTTTGGAGGCAAAAGGACAATGAAATTCCAGTTCCTTCTTTTCTTCTCTTTCATTTTCCTGGCCATGAGGTGAGCAGTGTTGCTCCACCATATGCTTCTGCCATGATAGGTTACCTTGCCACAGGTCCAAAGCAACCCGGCCAATCAATCATGGACTGAAACCTTTAAAACTGTGATCCAAAGTGAACCTTTAGTCTTTATAAAGTAATCATCTCACCTACTTGTTGTGGTAATGTAAGCAAACACAAATAGGTCAACCCATTTAGGTGCCTGGGATATTGGGATTATTGTGTGATGATGGCTAAAATTCTAAAAGGTTAAAACATCAAATGTTGGCAATAATTAGAAACAACTACATTTCCAACATAGACAGTAAGATTGTAAGATTGTATGATCACTGTGGAAAACTGTCTGGCTTTCTCATAAAATTAAATATAAATCTGTTCAGTAATTATGCACTTAGGTATTCACTCAACAGCCATGAAAGCATATGTCCAGATATGGACTATTCACAGGTGTGTGTGTATGTGTATGTGTGTGTATGTGTGTGTGTTTACTAGCTTTATGAATGGTAAAATGCACATACACAGCTGTTTCAAACTAGAAATAACACAAATGTCTGTAATAGGAAACTGAGTTTGAAAAACTTTGGTTTATTTATAAAATAGAGAATTACACATCAAGTTTTTTTAAAAAAGCAAAGAATTGATTTATGGAAGAACTTCCATTAACTTCAAAAACATATAATTCATTTGGAAGGAACAATGACAGAAGTCATATTGTTTCAATTTATACGATGTTCAGGGCAGGTAAAACTGATCTTTGGTGACAAAATCAGGTCAATCATTGGCTATGAGAAGTGTCAGTAAAAGGGGACAGGAAAGGTCTTTCCGAGTAATAGAATTGTTTTTAAACCATAAATTATAGGAAATAAGTAGCTCTTGACAATGACATAGGGGATCTTACTACAGTTTATGTCTGGTTTGACTTTAGTCAGGTCATTTGATCATATGGTTCTTTTTCAGCTGGAAAGATCTGGAAAGCTGGGCATTTTCAACGTTTTCAAATCTCACCTTTAGCCATCTCACTAACTTTCAGTTACATAGAATTTCAGCTTCAAGAATATCCTAAATTTTCTTGCCTGAAACCTTTGCACGTATTGTGTCTATTAAAACTGTTTCACCCTTATTTCTGTATGATTCAAATGGCTTATTTTTATAATTTCTGATTAAAATAACTTGGCCAAAATAAGTTTGTGTGATGAACTTACCTATGTAGACCTCTTCCTCCTGTCTCATTAGTAAGATTTTTTTATTTTCCATCACAAGATCTAGTAGCACATTCATTTCTCTGTTTTTTTATTGTGTTTTTATTTGTTAACACCATTGTGTGCTAAATTGTTGCTTTTTCCTCTCATAAAACTTATTTTCACAGGGTGGGATTTAGGTTCACATATGTGTTGATCCACCTACTCATTACCCCTTGGAATTTTTGTCTATGGAGCAACAGCTCCCAACAGAGCCATTCAGGCAATATGAATATAGAACTCAAATTTAACCAGTTAAATCACACTCTTTGTCTATCACCCAACACTCTTTATTTATTTTATGTATGTATGTGTTTAATTTTTCTCACAATATTTTGATGATGTGAACAGTTTTAACTCATTGAGTTTACTAAACTTTTCCGTTTCTTTTTGTATTTGTTTTCATTAGTCTCTGCTATTAAGAAACTCTTTGTTTTCTCTTTTGTAAATCAAACATCTGTATTTTAATGAAATGACTCTGGGTTCCAATAGGAACTACTCTTTCTGCCTCATTCAGTATATATAGTTTGTTTACATAATGGCCGTTCCTTCCTTAAACGGAGCAGAATGTCCTACTTTGCAAAATGCTAATTTGTGACTACTGGGCAGGAGTGTTACAATTTACAAAGTATTTTCTACATTCATATCTTATTTGAACATCACATTGGATATGGAATATGTGCTTTCTGATTTGGGATCTTTAGCAAGCCATTCAATCACTTTGTACCCTTTTCCATTAAAATAAACTCTTGATGTTTTAACCACTTTCAATGTGACACTTTAGTCTTGGGTTCAACACAATACTAATCATCATTATACATGCATATTTTGAATGTATTACTAAATGAATGAATACTGGGATCAAACTAATCCTTTCTTGTTTTCCAATTCTAACTTTCAGTTCTGTTTTTCTTGTTTTTTTTTTTTTTTTTTTAATTTTCCAAACAAAAGTGAAGAAGAGAAGTGGAAAATGCTTCATAATAATCTTTTTCTTACCATCCAAACCAGGGATAATCATCTCTTCTACCCCTAAGGTTTATCAGTATTCATCAATGCCTTTTTTCCAGTTAAACTTTTGAATATATATATTTTTTCATTATTGAATTAATAAGGACTAAAGCATCTTGAATGAATAATTTTTCCTCAAAACTCGGTTCTATTATTTATAATTAAGGCAGTAACTCTCCACTTCATGGATACTTTGAAGATTAAGTAAAAGAATTAGAGGGAAGAAACCTAACTCCGTGCTTAACATGTGGTGTTGCACTCATTATTTTAGTGTTTTACTTTTAAAAATTACCTTCTGTTTGATAAATGATAGTTTTATAGCTTTTTAAGTGTCTTTGCAGGTTTGTTTTTTATTTCTATGTAAACTATCCTTAAATATTACTTTTCTCTAACCCTTGCATATTTTCTTTGATGTTGCTGTCTTACTAGACACCAGGTTATATCATTGTTTATAGTAGACAGCTTTAAAGATATTTACATTTCCAGTTTCTTTATTTTTCAGGTAATTTTATTATCTTGGTGATGCTAAATTGGAAAAATGTTTTGTTTTATTATTTTTGATGTATGTTATACTTTTGCATAGATATTTGGTGGGGGATGGGTATAATGGAAAGTAAAAAGAATGCAGGTACTAGTCACAGAACTCTTTTAAGAGTCCTAGTAAATAAGAGTGAACTGTATATTTAAAATAGAGCCATCTCCTATGTTATTCTCAGTGAGCAACTTCCCAACAAGTTTACCCACTCTGTCACAAAATCCTTTTTGATGTTGTTCTATTGTACTCAACACATTTGATCTGTAGACATTAGGTAATTATAAGAACAGCTCTTTATGTATCAGGTTTTTTAAAAACTTTTTCTTAACAATCTATTTGGTTATGGATTGACTCTTTCACTATTTGTGAATAATTCCAGACTAAATTTCCTAATGTGTGAAACATTAATAATTTTGCAGTTTTAAGCAAAGCATAGTATTATCTTCTATTGATAAAATGGATCCTAGAAAAAGTTCTATAACTTGCTACATTTCTTCATATTTATATAGTTTGTTATTTTTATGATTCAGAAAAACGTATAGGATTTTACGAACAGCTGCAAGTGTGAAGTAATACTTCTGTTGTGTACATTATAAAATCAAGAGAGGTTTGGAAATGAAGGAATTGTTTTTGCTTCTGACAAGTTGCAGTGTTTTGTAAGATCATGGGTAGTACATTGTTTTACAAACCTGTTCCCTAACAAATGTGAAAACAGAGGCTAATCTTCACAACTCTAAGGATCATATATTTTAGAAAGACTTTGCAGTTTCTACTAACATTGCTAGAAGTTTTAATCAGGAAGACAAAACTTCATATGTATCTATGGACATACATTACATCAAATATGTTGATAGTAACAAACTTTTAGATAGATAGTTCAGGGAAAGCAGACGAAATGCATTTTTGATAAAAAATGTAATCTGCATATAAAATGTTTTCTTGCCTCAGATGCGATCAAATGTTCAGACTCTGAAATGCTTGATTTACAAATCAACAATGTCTTTTAAATGATTCTTTAGCTACATATAAGGGATGGAAAGTTATTTTATTCCCTCCTGACACTGGCTAATTGAATATATATTCTATTAAAACTGTGTTGGAATTTTCAACACATATTTAAATAATGTAACTTACTTTTATTTTTATTCTACCAGTTGTGCATGTCTAAGAAATGAGGAATTTATAAAGCTGATACAGAAAGATAATATACACTGATAAGCAACGAGAATAGTTTTAGATATAAAAGGGAACCAAGTTGATCTATTTTTTCATTAACATTTTAAGTATGTGGATGTTAATCACAATCTGTTAAGAGAAATAAAGTCATTTGTTTGTAAACCAATGTATTGTAGTAGGATGATGTTAAGTTCTAGTAATATTTAATTTTTAAAGTATGCCTGAAGAAATTACTTCATTGAACTATTTACAAGTATGTAAAATCTGTTTTATTATAAATAGTTCATGATAAATGAAATATGCTAAAGATAATTGGAAAAGGGTGAGGAGTTACAACTTTAATTAAAAAGCAAACTTGACTATTGTAGGCAAAACAATTTTTGGAGTGACATTCAGTTGTCGATATATTGGAGTGCTGAAAGTCAGTAATTTGGTTGTCAAGGTAGCTCTCATTTTTTTTATTTATGAGAAAAAGACACAGAAAAGAAAGACAAAAAGAAAAAGAGATAAACAGCAAAAACAAATCCAATACAGTAACATTATAGGTTTACAAAACAAGATGATAGGAATTTGACAATGGTTGCAGTATTGTATATCATTACCATCAAAAGGCTTGTTTAGATTAACAGATATAGACAAGTAAAATTGATCTAATCATATGAGTATTAACTGCTCTTTTCCAATAACTAATATACTTAGTAGTAAAGTTGTATTATCTATCCTATGTATACATATACAAATTGATGTCTTTTTCCTTTTTTCTTCCTTGTTTCCTCCTTTTCCCTATCCCAATTACTTTTGCTCTTTGAGCAGTTTCTTACCCTTATACAGTATTTATTGTAGATTTTGGATTGTATATACTTTTTCAATTTCTTACACTAGGGAGACAGTATGGTGTTTACACATGTGAGTTTGATATATTTCACTTATGAGTATGGTCTCAAGTCATGTCCATTTACTTATAAAAGTCTCAGTGCAATCTTTCTTGATAGCTGATAGTACTCCATTGTATAAAAATACCACATCTTTTTTATCGATTCCTTGATTGATGGGCACTTGGGTTGTTTCCTAGATTTGGCTATTACAAGTTGTGCTGCTGTAAACATGGGTGCACATATATCTCTGTGGTATGATGTTTCAATACTTCTGGGAAAATGCCCAAATGGAATCTCTAAACCTAGCTTCTTGAAGAATCTCCACACTGATTTCCACAGTGATTGCATGAGTCTACACTCCCACCAACAGTGGAGAAGAGTTCCTTTATCCCCACAGCTCCTCCAGCATTTCTTATTGATTGATTTTTTGATCTTGGTCATTCTTTCTGGGGTGAGACGGAATCTCAGTGTTGTTTTAATTTACATTTCCCAAATGACCATTGAAGTTGAACATCTTTTCACGTATTTATTGCAATTTGTATTTCTTCTTCTAAGAAGTGTGTATTTATCTCAAGTGCCCATTTTTGGATTGCGTCCTTGAACTTGAGGGATTTTTAAAAATTCTTTATGTATTTTAGATAGAAGTCCTTTGTTTGAAGGACAATTGGCTAAGATATTTTCCCAACTCATGGATTTTCTTTTCACTCTGTTGGAGATTTCCTTTGACATGCAAAAACTTTTAATCAGATGAGATCCCAGTTGTTGATTCTGGGAAGTATTTCTCTTGCAGTTTGATTTTTGTTCATGAACTCTCTGCATACTCCTCTGTGGTTAAGACTTTTACCTAATTTGTCTTCCGGCAAATTTAGTGTCTCTGTTTTTTTTTTTTTATTTAAGCGAAGAAAAAAAAGAGACATATATAACAAAGACAACAAGCAAAAGAGACAAACAAACGAGTAGAGTAAACGCACAACAGTAACATTGCAGGTTTACAAAACTGGATGATAGAAATTTGACAATGGTTGCAATATTGTGTATTGTTATTGTTAAAATGGTTACTTACATTAACAGATATAGACATGTAAAATTGATCTAATCATGAGTATTAATTGTTCTTTCTCAATAACAAATACCTTCAGCAGTGTGTTCATTTTAGTTATCTTACATATACATATATACAGGTTTATATCTCTGTTTTAATATTCAGATCTTTGATCCAGTTTGACTTTGGTTTAGTGCATGGTGATAGACATGGATTTAATTTTAGTTTATGGCATATGGAAAGCCAGTTTTCCCAGCACCACTTATTACAGAGGCTTTCTTCCAATGTATATGTTTGGCCCCTTTGTCAAAGATGAGGTGGCTGAGTGTGTTTGTAGTTGTGGCTGTATCTTCTGCTCTATTCCATTGATCTTCAAGTCTATTCCATTGATCTTCAAGTTCTATTCCATTGATCTTCAAGTCTTCACATGTTTGGCCCCTTTGTCAAAGACGAGGTGGCTTAGTGTGTTTGTAGTTCTGGCTGTATCTTCTGTTCTATTCCATTGATCTTCAAGTCTGTTTTTATTCCAGTACCATGCTGATTCTATCACTGTAGCTTTGTAATATAGTTTCAAGTTGGGGATTGTGATGCTGCCTGCCTTACCTTTGTTGCTCAGAATTTCCTTTGCTATTCTAGGTCTCTTCTGGCTCCAGACGAATTTTAGGGATGATTTCTTCAGTTCTGTGAAGTATGCAAGTGGTATTTTGATTGGGACTGCATTAAAACTTTATAACAATTTTGGGAGAATGGCCATTTTCACAACGTTTCTTCTTCCTATCTATAAACAGGGAATATCTTTCCATTTTCTGAAATCCTCTTTGATTTCCCTTTTCAGAGTAATGAAATTTTCACTGTATGGATCTTTTACTTCCTTTGTTAGGTTGATTCCTAAGTATTTCATTTTCTTGGATGCTATAGTGAAGGATGTGGTTTTCCTTATTTCTCTCTCAGTGAGTTTGTTGTTTATGTACAAGAATGCTCTTTATTTTTGAGTGTTGACCTTGTGTCCAGCAACTTTACTGAATTTGGTTATTACATCTAGAATTCTCTCAATGGATATTTGGGGGACTTCTATGTAGAGTATCATATCATCTACAAATAATGATAATTTAACTTCTTCCTTTCCTGTCCTTATTCCTTTTATTTACCTCTCTTGTCTAATTGCTCTGGCTAATGTTTCCAGAACTGCATTGAGTAGAATGGTTATAATGGACATCTGTATCTTGTTCCTGATTTTAGGTTAAAAGTTTTCAGTTTTTCTCCATTTAGTAGAATGTTGGCTGTTGGTTTATGATGTATGGCTTTTATCAGGTTGAGGTAGAGACCATCTTTTCTGATTTTCTCTAGGGTTTATTTTTTTATCATGAATGGGTGTTGAATTTTGTCAAAAGATTTTTCTGCATCTATTGAGATGATCATGCGATTTTTGTCCTTGGCTCTGTTGATATGCTTGCTGTATTACATTTATTGATTTGCATACATTGAACCATCTCTGCATTCCTAGGTTGAATCCCCCTTGATCATGGTGTATAATCTTCCTGACTACTTGCTGTATTCTATTTGCCAGTATTTTAATGCGGATTTTTGCATCTATGCTTATTAGGCAGATTGGCCTGTAATTTTCTTTTTTGGTTGTGTCTTTCTCTGGTTTTGGTATTAGGGTAATACTTGCTTCCAGGAATGCATTAGGGAGACTTACTTCCCTTTAAAATTCATTGAAGAGTTTGAGGAGTGTTGACATCAAGTCTTCCCTAAATTTCTTGTAGAATTCAGCAGTGGATCCATAAGGACCTGGGCTCTTCTTTGTTGGTAAGGTTCTAACTACATTTTTAATTTCATTAGCTGAAATTGGGTTATTCAGCAGCTTTACATCTTCTTGATTCAGCTTTGGTAATTCATTTTTTTCTAGGAATCTGTCCATTCCTTCTGTGCTATCGAACCTATGTGAGTATAGATTTTCAAAGTAGGTATTGATGATCTTCTCTGTTTCCACAGGGTGTGTAGTGATTTCACCCTTTTCATATCTTATTGCATGGATTTGAGTTTTTTCTTTCCTCTATTTGATAAGGTTGCCTAGGAGTTTGTCAATTTTATTTATTCTTTCAAAGAACCAACTCCTGATTCATTAATTCTTTGTATTGTTTTCTTAGTTTCAACTGCATTAATTTCTGCACCGCTATTTATAATTTCCTCCCTTCTTTGGGCTTTGGACTTGAGTTCCATTTGTTTTTCTAGAAGTTTGAGGTGCAGCATTAGGTTGTGTATGTGTGTTCTTTCCATTTTCCTGATGTGGGAGTTTAGTGCTATAAATTTCTTTCTGAGGATTGCTTTCATTGTGTCCCACAGGTTCCAGTAATTTATATTTGCATTTTTGTTCAATCGTAGATATTGTTTAATTTCTTCTTTAATTTCTTCTGTGACCCATTTGATTATTTAGGAGAGTATTATTTAACTTCCATGTGTTTATGGGGTCCTCGTGGGATTTAAGTCATTAATTTCCAATTTTATTGTGCTATGGTCAGATAATATCCATGGAATTATTTCAGTTCCTTTACATTTACTGAAGCATGTTCTGATCTATTTTAGAGAATGACCCATGTGATCCCCTGATGTACTTTGTTGAGTCGCTTTGAGATGCTGGGCTGGGCAAATCTTGTATCCTCCCTGCATATAGCAGGGGCACACCTCTGGAGCTTGTGGCTCTGGCCTAGAACCTGGCTGTGTAGAGTTCAGAACCTCTGCAACCCAGGTGGCTAGCAGAGATGCATTCCTAGGGTGTGGCACTGGAGCCTTGTGCCTGACTGGGTGGAGTTCAGAATCTCTGGGACCCAGGCGGCTAGGTGGAGTGCACCCCTGAGTGTGGTACCACCAGGACCTTGCATCTGACTGCAAGGAGTTCAGAGTCTCTGGAACATGGGGCTAGGCAGGGCACTCCCCCAGCATATGGTGCTGGGGTCTTGCTCTTGGCTGGGTGGAGTTTGCAATGTGCAGGACCTGCTTCATGGCCGCACCCCTGAACTATGGAGCTGGGGCCTTGTGGTCTGATGGGAAGAGCTCAAATTCTCCAAGGCTCTGCAGCTATGCTGGCTGCTCTGTGATGAGCAGCTCTGGGGCTCTGGGTTAGGCTTGGCTGGGTAACTCTGTGTCCCGTGTCTGTCAAGGTAACTCTCAAGTTTGGCGTAAAAAAGTACTCGATGT
The DNA here is from genome assembly GCA_004363535.1 of Dasyprocta punctata. NCBI lineage: Eukaryota > Metazoa > Chordata > Mammalia > Rodentia > Dasyproctidae > Dasyprocta > Dasyprocta punctata. The sequence goes on along the minus strand of RJWM01047491.1, from coordinate 918 downwards.
AAAGGATAAATACAGTGATTTCTCTATAAATAAGGTTTAGCAATTAGCAACTAACCTTGTAGATCAAGCCCCTATTTCTAGTAATTAGGAAATAGTACTTAGAATGAAATGACATACCTTTAGTTTTACTTATATCTTACTGCTTTTAATCTCTGAGTAGTGTTGGATTTTATTATTGAAGTCTAGATGAACATAAGTTTTTTTGTTTTGTTTTATGCACAAGCATAAATGAAAGAATAAAATTTTCATTAAAGTTAAGAGTTCCTTCACTCCATCACTCTATCAATTAAATTAAAAATGTTGAAATTTATTTTGTGTCTGTAATAATTAGGCCTTTATTTTTAGTGCCACAGTAATATATAAAAGGAATAGTGAATAATACAATGTATTTTTGAGTTTTCTCTACCAGTATTAAGAAATATTGCCAACATCAATTTGTCTATGTTTTCTTTAGTTGTACTATATATAATACACATATTAAATAATAGAACTGTGGTTACATTTTAGTTATCTAAATTTTATTAATTTATAAGGCTTGCTTTTTGCTTAGCATCCTATTTCTGTGATACATTCTTATTTTGGAAATGTAATTCAATATATTCATTGTTGTGCAATAGGAAAGTCAACTTTTTTAATTTTGAAAATTTCAAGCACATGAAAGAATGTATTTTTATTTTACTTTAATTTTTCATACTTCTGCTTAATCTGAGTCTCTGTTCACTTCTGTTTTTCACTGGTCATTTGCTTTCTTCATCTATGAAAAATCTGTTCTTGTATTAGACTATTTAGCTAATGGATTATTTCTCTCTTCCTTTTTGACTTTAATACACTTTACATATTCTAGACCTCAAGCACTATTTTGTTATGTTATTTTTGACAATTTTTCATAAATGAAAGTTTTGATTTAAATGTGATTTT
>RJWM01047490.1:0-11896 GCA_004363535.1 Dasyprocta punctata | reverse complement strand
AGCTGGAGCCATGGAAAGAGGGGCTGGAGCCTCAGAGGAAACAGTGTCTCTCTGTCAGCGATCTCCTACTAACTGCAAGACAGCAGGAGAAACACTGTGGACTTTCTTCCTCTTCTCTCTCCCAGTAGCTAGCCATTGCTCTTCATGGGTGCACCCAGCTGCCAGTCTGTTAACTTGGCTCCTGAGCAGTGGGCAGAGGCGCTGACAGCCACCTCCTTGCTAATCTGCACAGTGAGCATTTGAACTAGATGAACTCTAAATTTCTTCTTAAGTCTGACAAACAAAAACAAAACACCTATATTGTTTAAAGATACCTCTGGTAGCAAATAGTCTATTGCTAGAAAAAAAGACCATCAGACATCTAGAAAGTAAGTCTACACATTGCTCCTTTTTGTTCCACTGAAAAATTATTCCCTTCTCACCATCTGGTACCACATTATCTACATTTGATGGAATATTCTCATCATGTATTGTTATGACACACAGGTGAGACTTGTGGTGACTTTTTTTCTGCTCTTTTTGTCTTCATTGTTCCTGGTCTTAGAATAGAAAGGTTTTGATTGTTGCATTTTTTTATTCTTAACTAAAATATTACTTTGCTCGTGTCTAGAGGTCTTGGAATGGTGGTCACAAGCCTTTGCCAGGCACTGTCAGTGATGGTTGTCCCTGGTGCCTGAGAATGGGGCCCTTCCTCGGATTACTTTGGGATGATACTTGGGGGTACATGCGCAGCATCTTTGGGGTGTTCTTGTATCATTCCGACCGTTTAAGACACAGTGGCCTGTGCCTTCCTTCTCCCAGTCTTCAGATATTTGCTGGAAGCTATATGTCCAGTGTTTCTCTCTCCTTCATGAATGCAGCCAGCCAGGGCTGGCTTTGCTTCAGCAGCCAGGTAGGACTTGCTTTAGGTCTGACAATCATTTGGATACGAAAACAATTACTTCTTTTAAAGTGGTGTCAGTGGGCATATTTTCAGAACTGGCGTGTGCTTTGCAGAGCTGCTGTGCATCTGTCCATGGCTATGACTTTGAAAAGAAGTCATAACTCTGAGAGTCATTGGGAGTGGGGGTAGGGTGCTGAGGAAGACACCAGATACAGTTTCCTTGGCTCTGTGTGGTCTTGTTGGGTCTTCTGGTCACACTCTCTGTTTGGGTCATCTGTTTCTGGGCCACAGAAATCAGAGTTGAGAGGGAAAGGTGTAGACAAGGAGCTAACTGAGTTTAATTTGGTCAATAAAAAGATGATTTCAATCAAAACAGAATATTGAATAAAGCAAAACAATTAATCAGAATAAAGCAAAAACAATGAGAACAATATTGGGCCTCAAAGACAAGAGAGAGGAAAATCCCCATATTTGCTACATTGTGAACTGATTGGTTTTATTCTGTTTTGCTTTTGGTTTGATTTTGCTATACCTGATGGAATGGACAACTACTGTGAAGATAACAAGATAGACTATGGTAAGCTATTGTTTTCCTAATATCCTGCTTTGAAGTTCTATACCAATTCTACTGCTTTGTTTTGATTGACTTTGTTCTATTTTGTTTGGTTGGATTTTACTATCTTTAAAATAAAATTAAAAAAATAAAAAGGTGATTTCTTTCTATTATAATCACACATCATCTAACTCAAATGAACTTCAGGTATAATATTCATCATTTCTTTAGAAAGAAAAACTTATTGATGAAATGAACTGATATCAAACTTACAGGATGCTAAAGTGCCCAGAAAATGAAGAATAGGTTTTGTCACTCCCCCTAAAAGTGCTGAATTTATTATCACATTATGTGCTGTCACTTGCTGGTGTGTTTCCTCCATGTTTAAATGTGAAGGATGAAGTGGCAAATGCGGCATGTTCTCTTCCCCCTCTGCCACCCTGATTGCCTTTTGAGAAACAGAACATAAATAGCTTATTTGTTTGGACAAGTATTATGATTATTAATAAGTATTTCAATAATACCAGATACTGAACATTGGGTTGAACAGTAAACAAAATTGCTCCAGAAAGAAATGAAAGAATGAAATCTCTTCACCCTAGGATCAGAGAACTTTCTTTTGTTTGCCATTGCCACCTGGCTTGCTGGACACCTTTTACTGGACCTCATTTCATTCCTGGTACTTAAACAAGGGGTGCAGATGTGGTCTGTCTCTGGGAAGGTGATGAGATGTTGTCTAAACCAAGGGGAAGCAAAACTTGTAGTTACAGTTCAGAGTTCCTGTTTTAGAAATACCAATTCCTTTTAGTTCCACCACGGAGTAAATAATATTGATAGTAGCTCATTGCTTATTAAATATTAATTTAGATGAGGCATTTCCAATAAATGACTTTTCTATAACTATTATCAAAATTGTCCTAAAAATATGTTACCCATATATTTACCTTTCTAAACAAAGGATGTGGAACATACCTTAATCTTTTCTAAATAATTTATTGTAATCATTGTGGTTGTCATTCAATCCACTGGATGTATTTCAGGGTGATGACCTCAGGGACTCTGGTAACTTTTTAAATTACTTCATCTACTTGCCATAAGTAATTTCTTCTTTCTTTGAGTAAATATTTATTGAGCACTTTACCATGTCTGAGGCAGTATGAACATAAAGATGTACCTCAAATGAACTATACAAAGATTTCTACCCTTAGGCTGCTATGTGGCCAGGGAGGCAGGCAAACTTACAAAGACTTACATTTAGTTCAATGTGGCAGGTGGGACAAACGGGTAATAGAGGGCCTCATGTAAAGGGGAATGGGTTCGTTCAGAAGAGATTGCTAGTGTTTGAATACAGATACTGGTTCCCAAGTGCCCATGTGTAAAACCCTTGTTTCCTGGGATGGGAATATTGGGAAGTATTATGGACCTTTAAGAGTAGGGACCTAACTGGGGTGTGATGGTGTGTGCCTGCAATCCTATTACTCTGGGAGATTGAGGTAGGAAGATTACAAGTGTGAGCACAGACTGAACAACTTGTTGGCTTAGAGAAGCTGTCTCAAAATGAAAAATAAAAAGGGCTGAGGATATAGTTCAGTATAAAATCCCTGAGTTCAATTCTCAGTACTAAGTAAAAAGATGAGGGACCTTATGGGTGGTCCCTACATCTTTGGATTTTTCCCCTCAGAGAGAGTTGTTGAATCTCAGTTTCTTAGTCTTTCTCTCTTCCTGGGGCACGTGGTGAGCAATTTTCTCTGATACATGCTCCCTGCCATTGTCATCTGGTGCTTTCATCAAAGGCCTCTCCAACCTTGAATCAGAACCTCTAGAACTATGAGCTAAATAACTCTTTTTCTTTATAAATTAATAGTCTAAGTTGTTTCGTTGTAGTAACACAGTGATGACTAATGCAAGAGTCAATTTGTGGTTTGTTATGGCTTTTATCTTAGACGTTCCCGAAGGCCCATATGTTAAAAGCTTGCACTCCAGCTGATGGTGCTATTGGAAAATGGTGGAACCTTTACAGGGTGGGGCCTAGTGAAAGTAAGTTAGATCATTGGGGTCTGCCCTTGAAGGGGATATTGGGGCTCTGATCCCTTCCTTTTCTCTTTTTGCTTCCTGGATGCCTTGAAGTGAGCAGTTTTCTCTGCTACCTGTTCCCCACCATGATGTTTTGCCTGGTCCCAGGCCCAAAAGCAATGGAACCGCTCAACCATGGACTGAAATAAACTTTCCTCTTCTTAAATTGCTTATCTGAGCTATTTGTCATAGTGATGGGAAACTGATGATAAGTAAGAGAGCCCAAGAAAGGATATCCCAGGTACTGATTCCCAGTACATGCAAAGGTAGATGCATGTGGAGGTACTTTGCTGAAATGAGGAAGGCATGGAGCAGCTGGAGGGGTGGCTGTGTGTGGAATTCTGACAGATGAGTCTGGAAGCTATGCCCTGCCCCTAAGACTCTAATTTGTCATGTGCCTTTGTGATCATTCTGCTTGCCTTCACTCTTCTTGTGCTTTCTGCCTTTTATAGTCCTTCATCTTTCATTGGTTGTGCATCTAAATAACCAAACTTGTCAGAATAGTATTTTGAATAAAAATAATTGGGTTCCAAGAAAGGCTTTCTCTAGGAATGAAGTGTGAGTTCTTCAAATGTTTGTTTTGGCCTTCTATCCTTATTTACATATTGAATGAACGAAAGACAGCAGAGAGGTGACCTCCTGAAAAACAAGGTGTGCCTGAAATTGTTTCTCTTAAGGCCAAACAGAGAACTCAACAGTTAAAACACAAATTCATACCCATGATGGAGGACAAATGAACCAGTGTTTGCAAAGCATTTGGTGAGCTTCCTGCAAAGGATGCTGTTGGATGAAAGAGCATTATTGTTTTTCTGGTATGATGGATGGTGGTAAATCTCTTTGAAATAAAGCGCATTTGCACGCATCCACATTGTTCAATTAGTACGCAGAGCTGCATCATCTCTGTGCTTTAATTGTTAGATAAACCCCTGTTCACTGTACATTTAAAACCTTGATGGATTTCAAAGCATCAGAGAAACTATCATAAAAATAACAGTAACAAAGAAGAAAGTAAGACCACTTCTACTCTCTAACCTGGTGAGGGACACGAAAGAGATAACTGACACCAACATACAAACACACACCCTGATGAGACATGGCCACAGAGTTCAAGGGGAAAGTTATGGCTTGTGACAGTAAGAATGAACTTGAGCTTTGAAAGCGAAATCCTTTGTGGCTATCCCCCCACCCCGAGCACTGCAGTCAGCCTCTAAGGAGCCATACTGTCCAGTGTAACTGACCCTATCCCTGTTTTTCACTGCTACAGTTTGGGAATCCAAGTTCAAACAAGGTTGAATGTCTGGCTTCCTGGCAGGGACTGTCCTGACTGCGGTTCCTCATAAATGGAGTCAAGTGCAGATGTGCTTTGCACCACACTCTCTTCTCATAGCTTCAGCCTTTTCTAAAGACCTCAGGTTAATTGATAACTCTTGTCAGAAAGGAGTGGGGTGACACTTGACTGAGAGCCAAGCAACAGGCTCTATTGAGGCAATATGTGCTTCACAATTCTTCTGATGTTTTATTAAGAGAACAATCATTTCACTGATACTTGCTATGTACAATTCATTGTGCTAGGTGCTATTGAAGGATTAAATATAAAAAGGCATGGTTATTTTTAAAGAGGATTTTGTATACCTGTGGGCAAGAATACATATAAATGCAAAGATCAGCATATCCCATGCACTCCAATCACGTGGAAATTGAATCTATTTGAAAAGGCTTCCTAGGAGGGTATGTTCTTACTGCTAATAGCAGAGAAGGCACCAGCAGGGTGGATTTCAAGTGCATGGGGCCCATGCAGTCACCAGGGGGCCTAAACATAGAAGGATCATAGACTTGGTTTACTGCTGTGCTGTCACCATCTTGATTTCTTAATCATTTTTGAATAGGGGCTCCATGTTTTATTTTTCAATGGGCTCCACAGAGTCTCTACTTGAATCCAGGAGGGGGAGTGTTTGTAACATGGCTTACCTTAGGGCATCAAAGTGGGGGAAGAGTACAGTAATAGATTGGCTTGACTGAGTTGAGAAACTCATCTGTAAAAACTGTGGGAAAGAGCAGGTTCAGTTAGGGTAGACAGGCTCTAATGATGATATGGGTTTTCAGGGAGCTGTAAAGCATAGCTAACATTTCCTTTTACATCAGTTATGTATTTGCTTGTGTCTTGTGTTAGCCTATGATGCTCCAAGGAACAAATGTGGTAAGAATAGTCTTGTCCCTTCCCTTGTGTCCCATCACAGGTGTGGGCACTGACTGTCTCGCCACTTTCTCCCTCTTGCATGTCAGTGTCGGGAACAATGCTCTGCAAAACTTTCTTCGAGGGACATTTATGCCAAGTATACTGTAAACTACTTTGTCTGTTGTCACCAATCCTTTACAAGGAGGAGCTGGGTAGATTAAAATTCACTTCACTAAATTTATGAAGTGTGAGCATCAAATAACCCACAGAAAATTTACCTTGTTTCATGATGTCTAAATGAAGTTGAAATCCATCTGGTTAAATTCCAAATAATCTGACTCCTCTAAAGTCTCACTCTCAGGTTGTTCTATGCTGATGGTTAATATTTCAGGAGAGGCAAGAAATGGGACCTCCCATGCCCTAAACTCATGTAATTATCTTGAGTTAAGCAAATCGATGAATGACTTCATTATTCTAAACCACTGTTTGTGCTGGGAGGATTGCTATTAACACTGAGGAACACAAAATGTGAGCTGGAGACCAAACCTCCTGTGGTCACCTATGGGAGCTTGGGCAAGCTCCTTTGTTGTCAGTCAGTTCATTCCTCTTTTTGTTTCCTCTACCATACTGAAATGCTATGTGGCTCAGCTATACATTGCATAGTATTCCAGTAATTAATTTATTATAACCCAAGACATTTCCATAGCTGTGCCAAATCTTTGAGAGGATTTTATGAAACTATAATGGTTTCTCAAAACTTGAAAATGTTAATTGAGTCAGATTTCCTAGCTCTTGTTAAAAAAGAATCTGTCACCTTAATTTGCTTTGTTCACTTCCTTTTATTCCTCTTGTCCATTCTTCTCATGTCAGTCTAACTTGCATCTTGGGGATCTCAAAATTAGTCTTTACTGGTGTTTGTTCATGGGTATCATGAAACATTTTACAAGAGCAGAGCAAGGCTTAGTGACAGAAATAATTAAAACTGGTTGAACTGGGTTGTTTCATGGCATTAAATCCTTCTCTGGTCACTATTAAATCTGTCCTCTGCCTGTGGGAAATTACCTGGTGATGTAAGCAGATTTCTGTAAGTAGCGAGAAAGCATAAACCTACGGAACTCTTAAATTAACCAGGTCGTTTTCTTATCACACTTTATAGTCAGCCATAATTAAACCTACAGCAAATGCCAGGAAGAGTTCATATGATAAAACCTTTTCAGGTCCTTAGGGGTCAAGTTATGGAGGATCATCTTTATTGTGAGGTGGATCATTAACTCAGAAGGCATCTAAGCAGTGGAAGGAATTGTCTCTTTGAGGCTAACTTGGAGAGCTAGGTTTTTCTAAGGAAAGATGTACTACATTTGTTAGAAACTTAGAAAAAATCCTATTTCCTTTCAGTCTATACTAACAACCACATAGATTCCTGTTGAGTGAACATGAGAATTGGCACAAGTTACTGGAAATACAACATTAATTGTGAAAGTAAATTATATTCGTAAAGAAGAAGTAATGGACTGTTGAGGACCACAAATTCACAGTGACTGGTAGCCGGGGATTATGTCTCCCAAACCTTTGGAATCTGAGGACAAAACAGCCATAATCAAATCTTTACCCACTGTTACTGAACCTGAGGTTTCCCCTACTTGCCCTTCCAGTCTTAAGGATGAGGCTTCTAGACCAGCTGTAGAAAGAGCACATCTATCCCTTAAAATTTAATTAAAAAAAATGGAAGTTCACCTCATAATAGGCAGTATATACTATTAACTTCTAAATTCCAATAAAGATGAAAATACCATCGCAAAAAGACTATACAATCAGGTAAAGGTTAAGAAGAGTCCTTCATAGTGGATAATAAAAGCATCCAGCCCAGTTCTAATTTGGGGTAGACAGGGGTTGGGGATTTAGCTCAGTGGTACAGAGCACCTGAGAAATGCCCCGAGGGCATGGGGGGCTGGAGGTGAACAGGTGTCCTAGCCCTGAGAACACAGGGGAATTAGAATCGAGCTAGTTCAGCAAAGGGGTGTGATACAAGTATATAAATAGCCCCTGGGGAACTTAGAGAGTTCTCACAGACCCCCAACAAACTGTGTGCTTGTTTCTATGTCTGTTTGAATCTGTTTAGATTGTCTATCAGATCATCTGTCCATGTTTGTCCATTTGTCTGCTCTGTAGACAAATATTCCTTTTATTTTGAGCTCAACAATTTTTTTCTTTTTTCCTTTTTTTATTTTTTCATTTTTGGATCGTTTGATCAAAGGTTTGTTTCGGTTATAGATTTACAAAACATATTTCCACCTGGTCCAAATGCCATCTGGGTTGCCAGCTGGTCCAAATGATACAAAGATTGGTTATATAAATGTAATATATATTTTTGTTTATTATTGACTTGAGAGTTTCTTATTATTTAAAAATTAATGGGTTAAATGTTATGATTGGGTTTTTCATAAGTCATCAAAAAATTTATTAAAATGAGTAAACAGAATTCCTTAGGGTCTGGATTGTTGGACAGAACTCCAATTAATAAATAAGAAAGCAGCTGGCTGGTTTTTAACCAGTTCTTGTTTATTGATTGGAGGCCCCAATAATCTCTATAACCTTTTAGGAGACACCCCAAATAAAGTTATAAAATATATTATTGTAATATGTTCACATTTTTCATCATAAAAAATACAATATTTTTTTATTTAAAGATGCTCTGATACAAAAGTTTCACATGGCTAAGATAAATGATTGTTATTAACCTCATGGTATATTAATGTATTTGTACATCCAGATATACTGGTTTTCCAAATTGTAAAATGGGGATTATTTGTGGTTGGTAATAGACTTTTGTTTCATATTCAGACCTCTGCTGGTACCAGAAACTTATGAAATTCACATTCCACTAACGGTCAATAAGTTAGATAAAAGCTTATTATTTATTAGATAGGGATGATGGACTAAAAGGAATATTTCATGTCAAGACAGAAATTCAGATGTTACTAAAATGTCACAATTATCATGATACAATAATATGTATGATTTTGATTTTTGATTTTCTGTGTACAATATGTAACTGTTATCACTCTATAGGTATTCCAATGTTAAAATATCTATGGATAGTAGAAAATAAGGTTCATTTAATGTTCTAAGGTGTTTCATATTTAGCTAAGCTAGTAAGCTGACTGCCTCTGATACACTGTATTGTTAGCAATCTTTTCTTCGGATGTTCAACAACTGGAGACCAAAAATTAAAGAGACAGATGGGCTAAGAGGATAGTCAATATTTTGGCCCCAGCCCTTCAAGGTCAATGAGGACTCAGGACATAAAAGAACCTCTGCTTGCATCATCCAGGGATACTCAGTGAGTCCCTGGTCTTCTAATCAAGAAGATTATGAGACCAAGGGGGAAAGTGAACATTGGCGTATAGTGTGCCTAAGGAGAATCACCAGGAGAGAAAAGCCTCACAAACTTTCATGGAAAGCAATCTGGTCAAGCAATGGCTGTGACTTATCCAAGTGACTGACACTGACTGATGCACTAAGAGGTGCTATGCGATGTTCCAAGGTAATTCCTGAGGAGACTTAACTGACCTTAATAGATAGCAATGAATTTAAATTTCATTAACACAGGTCTCACTTTAGCTTGGTCTTAAACATTCAGCAGGAAAGTACATACAAAAGATGTATATACTGTATGCTGTTTCAACTGCTTCAATTATAAAAACAAAAAGGGAGAGATGTTGGGGACCACAAATTCACAGTGACTGGATTTACATATTTCCTTATGGGATAAAAGGAACAATTGGTGAAGTTCTGTACCAGTTGTACTGTTTTGTTTTGATTGACTTTGTTCCGTTATGTTCTGTTAGATTTTACTATCTTTAAAATAAAATTAAAAAAAAGGAAGAACTGGGATTGTTGGTACTGCCCCATCTGAGATTTCCCATTGCCTCTTCTTAGTGAAAGATCATCTACGCCTTCATGAGTCATCTCAGGATTATACTCAAGGTGTCAAGATACTTCTCCTAAATTAACATAATCTGCTATTTGGAAAAGTTTTAGAACCACTCCCAAGAACCTGTTGAGTTTCCTTGCATTTTCCATTCTAATCCTTTCCTTGACTGAAAAAATAAATACAGGCTTCCCAGGGGCATTTCTTGTTTTAGCCCTCAGAGTTTCAAACTCTGCAGAAGTGTTTTGATCCTCTCAGAGCCCAAAAATCATACCACTTGTCTCATTTATTTTAAGCCTTTGCCATATACTCATTCAGGAGATTGGGGATCTAGGCCAGGTCCCTGATAATAGACCTGCAGAAAAAGGTGTAAATTGTGAGAAAATGTAAATAGTGGTAATGTAAATAAAGAATTCATTGCTAAGTAGACCATTTATCTTGTAGGAAGGCTGAAGTGGTCCAGAAATGTTTCCTGTTGACCTAGGTTGGTGGCCATATTGAAGTTGTTCTTGGCAAAATGATCCTTCCAAAAATAACTTCCAAATAGTATTAGGTAGCTTAGTGTGGCTATGATGAAATACCTAACATAAATAATTTGAAACTGGAAAGATTTTGTTTTGGCTTATGATTTCAGAGATTCCAGTCTATGGTCAGGGGCCTCCATTGCATTTAGGCCTATAGTGAGGCAGAAACATGGCAGAAGGGCACAGCAAAAGAAAATTCCTTACCTTGTGGAACCCAGAATGTAGCGTGGGAGTGAGAGCCAGAGAGGAAAGACCCCGAACCCAGATGTAGTCCCAAGGTCATGCCTCCCCTTCCACTCTTTTCAACTAAACCCTACCTAGTTTTTCTACCACTTCCAAATAATGCCATAAAATTATGATCTCACCTATAGACTATTCTGCTGATGATGGTACAACTTGGAAAATCCAATCACTTGTTAAAAGCCCAGGCCTTCAAGACAAAAAGGATTGTGGGTGTGTGTGCCTTTTGGATCCTAACCATAACAAAATCAAAATGTCTTCTCTCTTGATTTCATAGTGCTTTCTCCTTCTGCTAATTTTGTAGTCACCTCTTCAAATGTACCATGGTCTGTGGGCTTCTCTTTGTGATGACTTGCTTAGGTTACCTTTTCTCTTTCCTCGCCATCTTCTCCTGAAGATGATGGGACCACAGCAGTTTGTAATCATGCAGCCCTGTCTCTGTTCATGTATTTTGTATCTGTTTCCTGTTTCTGTATCCTTTCCTGGGCTGCATGTTGTGACTGTAGGAACCACGTTACCAGGGTGCTTGGAAACTCAGGAGATTGTGGATGCTGTTAGTGTTTCCATGTGGGAATTCTCAGGAAACTTTTATGTTTTACAAATCATAAGTTTCAAGAAAAATCAGTCACAACATTTGTAAATTTAGAAAAACTAATACATTTGTAAGAAGCAATGGTTAACACAATACTGGTCCTAATGAATGCACTGAAGTCAAATAGATAAGAAAAGCAGGAAACATTAATATACAGAATCAAACATGAAGGTCAATATTCCTGAATTGGAAGGAGAAGGAATATATGGAAGAGAAATAACCCCAGTTGTTTTTTGTTTTTTTTGATCCTTTCTGCTTCTAAGATTGAATCTTTCTTGAAAATAAAATAAATATGAACAAGTTGATATATGTAGCACATTTCATACGAATCCTATAAGTGGTGGTAAAAGAAATAACATGTTTTGGAAGAAAAAGCTGTCTTTAAATTCAGTATATAGACACATGATTCTGTTAGTGCTTGCTAGGACACATAAATTTACATTATTATTACGTATGTTTTCTGCCATTTTCTAATATTTGAATATTCTCTGCAGGCATTTTTTAAAAACTACTAAATTTAATTTTTTATTAAGACTTAAAAAATTTTTTTTATTTAAGAGAAAATAGATACAGAAGATAGAAACAAAAATCAAAAAAGACAGACAAGTAACAACAGATCTGATACGATAACATTGTAGGTTTACACACTGAGGTGGTTGAAATTTGACAGTAGTTATAATATTGCATATTGTTACCTTCATAGGGGTTGATCGCATTGACAGATATAGACATGTAAGATTTATCAATTCAGGTATACTAACTTTTCTTTTTCAATAGCTATTGTATTTAGTAATACAGTTTTTTTAACTGTCTTATTTATGCATATTTATAAATTTATATCTTTTTCCTTTTCCCTTCCTTCCTTCCTTTCCCCTTAGAATACCTCTTGTTATCACTGAAATAACTACCCATAACATCAGGCCT
>RJWM01047489.1:0-12048 GCA_004363535.1 Dasyprocta punctata | reverse complement strand
AAATTTATAGCACTAAACTCTCATATCAGAAAAACGGAAAGAACACACATAAACAACCTAATGCTGCACCTCAAACTTCTAGAAAAAGAAGAGCAAGTCAAGTCCAAAGCCCAAAGAAGGGAGGAAATTATTAAGATTAGAGCAGAAATTAATGCAATTGACACTAAGAAAACAATACAAAGAATTAATGAATCGAAGAGCTGGTTCTCTGAAAGAGTAAATAAAATTGATAAACCTCTAGCCAACCTTATCAAGAAGAGGAAAGAAAAAACTGAGATTCATGCAATAAGAAATGAAAAGGGTGAAATCACTACAGACCCAGTGGAAATACAGAAGATCATCAATACCTACTTTGAAAACCTTTACTCACATAGATTCGATAACACAGAAGAAATGGACAGATTCCTAGAAATCTATGAATTACCAAGGCTGAATCAAGAAGACGTAAAGCTACTGAATAACCCAATTTCAGCTAATGAAATTGAAAATGTAATTAAGACCCTACCAACAAAAATAAAGCCCAGGCCCTGATGGATTCACTGCTGAATTCTATAAGAAATTTAGGGAAGACTTAATGCAAACACTCCTCAAACTCTTCAATGAAATCAAAAGGGAAGCAAGTCTCCCTAACTCATTCCTGGAAACAAGTACTACCCTAATACCAAAACCAGAGAAAGACCTAACCAAAAAAGAAAATTACAGGCCAATTTCCCTAATGAACATAGACGCAAAAATCCTCAATAAAATACTGGCAAATAGAATACAGCAAGTTATCAGAAAGATTATACACCATGATCAAGTGGGATTCATCCCAGGAATGCAGGGATGATTCAACATATGCAAATCAATACATATAATACACCATATCAACAGGGCCAAGGACAAGAACCACATGATCATCTCAATAGATGCAGAAAAAGCTTTCGACAAAATCCAACAATGATTCATGATAAAAGCCCTGCAGAAAATCGGAATAGATGGTCTCTACCTAAACCTGATAAAATCCATAGATCATAAACCAACAGGCAACATCTTACTGAATGGAGAAAAACTGAAAACTTTCAACCTAAAATCAGGAACAAGCCAAGGATATCCATTATCACCACTCCTATTCAATATAGTTCTGGTAATATTAGCCAGAGCAATTAGACAAGAGAAAGAAATAAAGGGAATAAGAATAGGAAAGGAAGAAGTGAAATTATCATTATTTGCAGATGATATGATACTCTACATAGAAGACCCCCAAAAATCCATTAGAAGACTTTTAGAAGTAATAACTAAATTTAGTAATGTAGCTGGATACAAGGTGAACACTCAAAAATCAATAGCATTCCTGTACACATACAACAAAGTCACTGAGAGAGAAATAAGTGAAATCACACCCTGCACTATAACACCCCCAAAAATTAAATACTTAGGAATCAATCTAACAAAGGAAGTAAAAGCTCTATACAGTGAAAATTACATTACTCTAAAGAAGGAAATCGATGAAGATTTCAGAAAATGGAATGATATTCCCTGTTCATTGATAGAAAGAACAAACATCATGAAAATGGCCATTCTCCCAAAATTATTATACAGATTCAATGCAATCCCAATCAAAATACCACTTGTCTACCTCACAGAGCTAGAGAAAGCATTCCTGAAATTCATCTGCAACCAGAAAAGACCTAGAATACCAAAGGCAATTCTGGGCAACAAAGGGAAAGCAGAAGGCATCACAATCCCCTACTTGAAACTGTACTACAAATCTACTGTGATAAAATCAGCATGGTACTGGAAACAAAACAGACCTGAAGATCAATGGAATACATTAGGAGATGCAGTCACAACTACAAACACACTTAGCCACCTCATCTTTGACAAAGGGGCCAACCATGTACATTGGAAGAAAGACAGCCTCTTTAACAAATGGTGCTGTAAAAACTGGCTTTCTATATGCTGTAAACTAAAACTAGATCCAAGCCTATCACCATGCACTAAAATAAAGTCAAAATGGATCAAAGATCTGAAAAGCAGAGACACTAAACTTACTAGAAGACAGAGTAGGTAAAAATCTTGATGACATAGGAGTAGGCAGAGAGTTCATGAACAAAAATCAGATTGCACGGGAAACACTTGCCAGAATCAACAACTGGGATCTCATCCTACTAAAAAGTTTTTGCATGTCAATGGAAATTTCCAACAGAGTGAAAAGAAAACACATGAACTGGGAAAATATCTTAACCAATTGTCCATCAGACAAAGGACTTCTATCTAAAACATATAAAGAATTAAAAGAAATCAGACCCCTAAAATTCAAGGACCCAATCCAAAAATGGGCATCTGAGATGAATACACACTTCTCAGGAAAAGAAATACAAATAGCAAATAAATATATGAAAAAATGTTCAACATCAATGGTCATTTGGGAAATGCAAATTAAAACAACGCTGAGATTCCATCTCACTCCAGAAAGAATGGCCAAAATTAAAAAAGCAACCTACAACAAATGCTTTAGCGGCTGTGAGGAAAAAGGAACTCTTCTCCGCTGCTGGTGGGAGTGTAGACTGGTGCAACCATTGTGGAAAACAGTGTGGATATTCCTAAAGAAGCTAGGATTAGAGATCCCATTCAACCCAGCTATCCCACTTCTGGGCATTTTCCCAGAAGAATTGAAAACATCATACCACAGTGATATCTGTGCACCCATGTTTATAGCAACCCAATTTGTAATAGCCAGATCTTGGAAACAACCCAAGTTCCCACCAATTCAAGAATGGATAAAAAAGATGTGGTATTTTTATACAATGGAGTACTACTCAGCTATGAAGAATGATTGCATTGAGACTTTTGTAAGCAAATGGTCACGACTTGAGACTATACTCATAAGTGAGATAAATCAAATCCACATGTGTAAATACCATATTTGTCTCCCTAGTATAAGAAACCGAAAAGTGTATGTGATCCAAAATCTATAATAAATGCTACGTAAGGGTAGAGAACAGCTCAAAGAAGAAAAGTAATTGGAAAGGGAAAAGGCAGAAGGAGAAAAGTGAGTAGGAAAAGATATAGACCTGTATATATGTATATGTAAGATAACTAAAATGAACATACTGCTGAATGTATTCATTACTGAGAAAGAATAATTAATACTCATATGATTAGATCAATTTTACATGTCTATATCTGTTAATGTAAACAACCATTTTGAAGATAACGATACGCAATATTGCAACCATTGTCAAGTTTCTATCATCCAGTTTTGTAAAGTTGTGATGTTACTTTTGTGTATTTACTCTAGTCATTTTTTTGTCTCTTTTGCTTGTTGTCTTTGTTTTATATGTCTTTTTTCTTCACTTAAATAAAAAAATAAATATATATATATAAAGGAGAAAAAATTAGAGTCAATAAAGTATATTCTATTTCATATTTTAGTAGAGGTACTTCATGCTATTAAACAGAAATGGCTTAGGGCTTAAAGTGTTCCTCTCAAGCACTCATTTAAATCTAATAACACTACTGAATTTCTATCCATGAATTTACAGAAGTGCAAAATTGTGATGGACATTTGGTGCTACACATTAGAAGTGGGGTTTTGATAGTCAAAAATAGCTATTGCAAAGCTTATTCTTAATACTAGTTTGTACATTGTACTTTAAATCTTTCCTAAGGATATGTTTTCTTAATTACTAGGAATATTTTCCCCAATTAAATGAGTGAACAAAAAGCTTAAGTATCATAATAATTACTGCCTTTTAATTAAATAGTTGAAAAATATGCATTGTCTTCAGTTTGAAATCATGGCACCACAGAAGGTCCATGCAAGAGTATAAATGACTAATGAATCTGTAAATTTATACCCACAAAAAGAGCATGGATATTTTTGAAGTAGTTTGTACATTTAATCAAATTGCCAGGAACTTCACATATCACTTTCTTCCTCATGTTAAATGTACATACAACACACACAGCCATGTTTACCTAGAGACCAGAAGCTAGCAACAAACGTTTGTTTGAAATTTAAGTATAAGGGGAAATTTTTAATTTCTGCTCATGTAACTTGCATTTCAATTTTAAGACAACTAGGTTCAAAAATTGTTGAGATTTAATCAAATTTTATAATATTCACTAATATTGATCTTTAAACTGTCCATTTTCATGTTTTCATTCATAAGTAATATTGATTTATTTACTATAAGTTTTTAAGCTATCACACTCAAATTGACCTGTAGTACATAACAGCCTGTATATGACTTTTTCTAAACTTTTGACTTTTTAAATTTGTAGCCTGCCAAAAGTGCAATTTTTAAAAGAATTATTTGTAGTTGAAACATCACAAAATTGTTAATATCTGATGAGGATATTTGAATAAAACAATTACATTTCTTTATGGTTGTCTCCTACTAAACTTTACTATGTTTCTATTTGTTTACAGAAATTAACCACTTAAGCTGTACATTAAAAATGTTCCTAGTTTGATATTGCATCTTCAGAAATATTGAAAATTGAGGATGTGGAGATTAAATTAATACTAGTGATGTATCTGACGCTTTATCCCAACAAAAGCTCTCAATTTAAAGGCCAATTGGAAAAATTAGAGCTCTTTATTAGCACAGGTTTGAAAGGAATTGCTTTAAAGCAAAGTGAGATGTCAGAAAGTTAAGTTTATTTGCATCAAACATTTTTATTTCAAGTTAAGCTACACTGACTAATTATTGCTGGACTAACTCACTGCAACTCAGGCAGAAAACTGGGTTCTCAGAAAACTCTGTGCAAAACAGAAATGATCAAAGGCTTGCTGACCTTCAGCACTCCATTTTAATAGAGATACCTCAATCAACTTCCTTCAAAGATGTCATGCAGCTAATGAGACTATGGAAGGAATTGGAGTCCAGATTCTTACAAAATGCCATAAATACCTCCACTTGGATCCTAAATGCAAATGCAGGCTGATTGGAAACAGAAAATATCTCTCCTATTAACATCAAAGGCAAGTCAGTTATAAGATTTAAAAAAAATCTCATTCAAAAGGAACTTTGACCCCCAAAAAGTTGTGTGAATGTTTGCAATTTTTAAAAGAATTATTTGTAGTTGAAACACCACAAAATTGTTAATATCTGATGAGGATATTTGAATAAAACAATTACATTTCTTTATGGTTGTCTCCTACTAAACTTTACTATGTTTCTATTTGTTTACAGAAATTAACCACTTAAGCTGTACATTAAAAATGTTCCTAGTTTGATATTGCATCTTCAGAAATATTGAAAATTGAGGATGTGGAGATTAAATTAATACTAGTGATGTATCTGACGCTCTATCCCAACAAAAGCTCTCAATTTAAAGGCCAATTGGAAAAATTAGAGCTCTTTATTAGCACAGGCCTGGAGACGCAGTGTTCCCATATGCATAGGGAAGACTGTGCCCTGAGCTGAGGAAACAAGCAGCTTTTAAGCAGTAAAACCGCAAACATCTGGGGTGGGGACAGTTTCGGTCATTGGGGGATTTCTAAGCCTGGCTCGGTTTCCGGGGAGTGGCACAATACAGAACAGGAACACGGCACTTGGGAAAGTACAACTTGTGTGTATTGGGACATTATGTCCTTACAGGAGCAGGTCAAGGGGGGTACTCCGAGGCAACAAGCAGGGTCACATTATAATATTCCCCACTGGTTTTTTTGTCAGTCACTAAATCTTTGGTGACTATCATTTTTAGGGTATTGTTGCATCTGAATCTAGTAGTTCATATCCTTGAGTTTGTAACAGCATTAGTTTTACAGACTAAAATTGCTGTTTCACATAGGCAGTTAGCTTGTTAAAAATACATGGTCCAAAAGTTGATATGAGCAATATTATCATCAGAGGCCCTGCTATTGCTGTGACTAAACTAGTTAACCATGGGGAAGCAGAGAAGAGCTGCTCATACCAGTTGAGACCTGCTCATCTCTTATCTCATTCTTGTAGAGCTTTCTGTAGTTCTGCTAAATTCTGTCGGATTACTCCAGACCGATTAGCATAAAGGCAGGATTGTTCTCCTAGAGCTAATCAGAGGCCTCCTTGTTTTAATAGAAGTATATCTAGGCCTCTGTGGTTTTGGAGGGCCACCTCAGCTAAGGAATTTAAAGAGGTTTCCAATTCAGCCACAGAGTCATGCAGTCTGTGTAAGTCTGTATCCACTTGACGTGACAACACCTCATTTTGATAAAGGCCCACTCCCAAAGATGTGGCTCCCAGACTTAATGCTCCAATGATGCTCACCCCTGCTAAGACTGGGAGTACGGGGCTTCATTTAGAGACATGGGGACTCGACTGCTCTTCGAGGAGGGAGAGTCTCCCTTGTTTACCTGAGTACCAGAAGACCTGAGGCAGAATTTGCACTAGTACACATAATTCAACCAGATTGATGAAAGCGGAGTACATAGCACAAGGAGTCAAACCAGAAGCACAGGGGAACCAAGCATGAGGTGGAGCAAGATAGTGACTATCAGCTGGTCTTTCTGCATTGTCAATGCCAACAGAGATGGACTGGTTGCAGTAACTGGGCAAGTGAGGACAGGCTTGTGAATATAAGCAAGTGCCATTTCCTAGTATTCTAAGGTCTTTAAGTCTTAGTTTTGGGTTATCTTCATCCCAACAGTGAGGGTGGGTTTGGGTCTGATTAACCAAGGAGTCATTTGTAATAATGAGGCCTACATAGTAGGGTGGTCTAGCAGATAGACAAAGCCAGCAGTCCTGAGTTACATTAGGGTTGCTGGTGTTGAGAAACTGAAAAGTCAGATCTAGGGGGAAGAAAGGATCATGGGAATCCTTATTTAGAATTAACTCTAGGCTTGACCATCACGGTGGCTATCATGCTAGGAGTGAGGGCAGTTTGGGAGTGGAAGGTTGGATTAACAGGGGGCAAGGTTACAGCTACGGGCATAGTCTAGGGTCTGAACAAGATGGTGAAGCTATTACCTGGATCTACTCCTGATACATATAGTCTAATTCCATAACTTTTTCCACTTTGCCAGCTCATGTCAGTGGGGTTTTTGAAAGTAAGAGTGACAGGATTACATTGTTCCTTGGCAGTACAAGAGGAGTTAAAAGTCTTTTTAATGGTTATATGTTTTTCTTGATCATACCTACTCCCCAGGATGTACAGCTCCGTGCATAACAGAAAAAACTGGAGTACAACCGTGTGGCACAGTAACTTGTGGACTCATAGTTTCCTTGATCTTGTGGGCAAAGGTAAACTTGAGTGTCTTTCAGAGATTTAGCAGTCCATATATCCCCACAATAATTAAAAACTGGTCCTAAAAATGGGTCATTTTGTCGCTCAGGTTTGTAATTGAGCAGTTTGCAAAGATCTATAGTCAGGGTGGCATGTTCAGTTGTATTGGAGCCTAAGACAGTCTTACTATAATAATTGTGGATTTCCCATGTACCGTAACTTCGGGAGTGAGGTGATTTGTTTTGAACCAAAGGGAGGATAAGGAAACTTAAGGGCCTGAGGAGTAAGAGCCGTTTCATTTTTTTATGATTTTTATCTTTAGTGGGTCTGAGGGGGTTTTAACAGTCCACTTATCTGTTGGTTTGTCTCCGGGGGTCTCCAAGGGGACGATCTTGAAGTGGCTGTGATGCATCCAGGTGGTCTTTCCTGCTACTTTGATTGCAGTTGAAGTGCTGAAGACGACAGTGTAGGGTCTTTCCCAGCGAGGCTCAAGGGACTCTCGGTGGTGCCTCTTGATGAGTACCAGCGATCCGGGTTCTACATCCGGGGGACCGTCCTGTGATGAGGTCTCAGCAGGGGGAAGGTGATGATGTTTGAACAAGCGATGTACAGATCTTAGTACAGGTTGGAGTGCCTGGAGAGACTTAATGAGATCTTGGTAAGATCAGCTTAATTTTTCTTCAGAAATCCTGGGGATTAGAGGTGGTGGCCTCCATATAAGGCCTCAAAGGGGATGATACCAGACACGTAGTGGGTACAGCGCACGTGGAGGAGGGCAAAAGGAAGGAGGCTTACCCAATTTTCGCCAGTCTCTAGAGCTAACTTAGATATTGTAGACTTTAAGGTCTGATTCATCCTTTCTACTTGACCTGAACTTTGAGGTCAGTATGTGCAATGGAGCTTCCAATTAATTTTTAACGCTTGTGTTAGTTTTTGAGTTATCTGGGCTATGAAAGCTGGGCCATTGTCGGACCCCAGAGATAATGGCAGGCCAAATCTTGGTATAATCTCATAGAGGAACTTTTTAACTACAAATAGGGCAGATTCAGACTTGGTGGGATATGACTCTACCCAGCCAGTGAAGTTATCTACCATTACCAGCAAATATCCAGTCTTTCCCATGTCTGTAAAATCAATTTCTCAATGTTCTCCTGGCATGGTCCCTTGATAACCTTTGGTCTTGATATTCTGGGTTTGCTTAGGATTTATCAACTGGCATTGTGGACATTTAAGACTTGCTACCTTGGTCAACTTGGATAATTGTGGAACAAAGAATCGGTCTCTGTAAAGCTCAGCCAATTTTGAGCCTCGCAAATGGGTAGATTGGTGTGCCTGTTGAATCAGCTCTCACCCTAGAGCCTCGGGCAGCAGAACTCTTTTGTCTGGCAGTTGATACCAACCTCCTGGGATATTAGGCTTTGCTTGGAGTTGGGTGGCTAAATGGAGGTCCTTTTGGCTGTATATGGGTTCTGATCATACAGGTGGAATCAACAACAGTGCAGGAATTGGCTCAGTCTCTCCAGTTCCCACTGGTTTTGTGGCCACCTCTAGGGCCATGGTATCTGCTAGGTTGTTCCCATGTGATACTGGGTTGTCTTTTGCTTGATGGGCTTTACAGTGTATGATGGCAACCTATTTTGGCAGCCAAATGGCGGCCAGCAAATCAAGTATTTGAGGAGCATTTTTGATGTTTTGTCCCCCTGAGGTCAGTAAGCCCCTTTCCTGATAAATAGTTCCATGGACATGAGCTGTGGCGAAGGCATATCTACTGTCAGTGTAAATATTAATCCACTTTCCTTCTACCAGTTTTAAGGCTTCTGTCAAGGCAATGAGTTTGGCCTTTTGTGCAGCTGTTCCTGGCTCTAGGGCTTGTGCCCATAAGACCTGGGATTCAGTGGTTACTGCTGCACCCGTGACTCTCTTACCTTGTTGAGTGAAACTACTCCCATCAGAGAAATATAGAGGTGCTCCAGGTAGGGGCTTATCAGTCAGGTCTGGATGAAGGCTCTGAATATGATCAATTACTTCTGAACAGTCATGAACAGGCTGGATAGGCTCAGAGGGGTCATCATCAGACAATAGGGTGGCAGGGTTTAAAGCCAAAGTAGTCTGATACTGGAGGGTAGAGGGATCCAGAAATAGGGCCTGGTAATGTATTATCCCGGCATATGAGAGTCATCTGCTGGGAGGTGACCAGATGAGGGTCTCCAGTGAATGGGAGGAAACAACTGTAAGTTTCTGCCCAAAAGTCAGTTTTTGTGCCTCCTTAACTAATGAGGCTACTGCAGCTATCATCCGCAGACAAGGTGGCCATCCTGCAGCCACGCAATTGAGTCTTTTGGACAAATAAGCCACTGGTCTCTGCCAGGGCCCCAGTCTCTGAGTTAGGACTCCCTTTGCAATGTGTTTCTTTTCATCTACATAGAGAGAAAATGGTTTTCATAGATCAGGTAAAGCCAAGGTGGGTGCTTCAGTGAGACACTTTTTTAGCTGGTTAAAGGCAGCATCTTGAGTTTTTCCCCATTCAAGAGAATTTTGAGTTGTTCCACGCAAGGATTCATAGAGGGGTTGAGCTATTTCTGTGAAGTTAATAATCCAGAGCCTGCAATATCCTATGGCTCCCAAGAACTCTCGGAGTTGCCTTTTAGTCTCTGGGGTAGGTATTTGTAGGATAGCCTGAATTCTCTGGGGAGATAGAGTTCTTTTTCCATTTTGGATCTGATAACCCAGGTAAGTCACACTTGGCTGACATAATTGGGCCTTTTTAGCTGAGACATTATAGCCCAATTTGTTTAAGGCACACAAAAGGGCCTCGGTAGCTTCCGAGCAACTTTCAGGAGACTCAGTGGCTATCAGGAGGTCATCTACATATTGTAAGAGAGTTACATTGGGAAATTCTTCCCTGTAATTTATTAAATCTCTGGATAAAGCTTCATCAAACAATGTTGGCACATTTTTGAAACCTTGGGGTAGGCATGTCCAAGTCAATTGTTCTGTTACCCCAGTAACCAGATCAGTCCATTCAAAAGCAAAAATAGGTTGACTTACCAGAGTGATGGGTAAGGTGAAGAAGGCATCCAGCACTGTATACCAGGTTCAATCTGGACTCAACAGGCTCAGCAGCGTATAGGAATTGGGCACTGTAGGGTGCAAAGTCACAATTCGTTTGTTTACCTCTTGGAGATCTTGGACTGGTCGGTAATCCTGGGTTCCAGGCTTCTGGACTGGCAGCAATGGGGTATTCCAGGGAGAAATACAGGATTTTAGTATGCCACAATTTTTCAGTCTGGTTATGTGTTTTGCTATGCCTTGCTGAGCTTGCATGCTTATAGGGTATTGTCTCATCTGAATGGGTGTAGCTTGGGGAAGGAGTCTATAACTAAGGGAACCTGATTTATCACCAGACCTGGAGGGTTATCCTCTGCCCAAACACCAGGGATCTCTTGTTTCCACCTTTTTAGGAGTATGCTATCATTTTGCACTATCGGTTGGTCCAATAAAAAGTGGCCTTCCCCTTCTGGAAAAAGGGTGAGAACTGTGACAGCAGGTGTTGCCTCTGCATCTTGTAACCCCATTAACACTTTTGGCTCTGTTGTCTCAAAGTTGAGCTGAACCTTTAATTTATGGAGAAGGTCTCTACCTAAGATTGGGTCTGGGCAGTCTGGGACCCAAAGGAATTCATGGACAAGTGTCCATTGCCCTGGATGGGCTAGTTGAGCTCTCACTTTAGGGTATACATTTTGGGCCCCAGTGGCTCCCCAGACTTTTACTTTTTCCTTGGTAATGTACCCCAGGGGCTTAGTTAAGACAGACTGTGACACCCCGGAGTCTATCAGGAAATTGACAGGTTGGCCCCACACTTCTAAGGTTATCTGGGGCTCGAGAGGGGCGGTCGAGCCTTGACCTTCTCATTGTTGGTTTAGCAGGACTTTGGCATCCCTTTCTAATTTAGCCGTTAATTTTGGACAGTCTTTTCACCAATGGCCTATCTCCTTGCAGTATGCACATTGGTTTTTGTCCAAGAGGGGGCGTTTTTGTGCTGCTGGCTTTTCTGTTGTCCTCGTAGAATTAGTAGAAGCCCACTCCGTAAGAAATTCTAATACTTTAGTAATCTTTTTATTGTTTGCTTCAGAGAAGTTCTCTTGGTTAGTGAAGACCTTGTGGGCTACTTCTATCATCTGACTAAGGGGCATTCCCTCAAATCCTTCCAGCTTTTGTAATTTTAATCTGATATCAGGGGCTGACTGAGACACGAAAGTGGTGTTAATTGCTCTCACATTCTCTGGCGCTACCAGATCTCTTGGTGTATATAAATGATATGCCTCTAGGAGATGCTTCAAAAAAGCAGAGGGTGACTCATCAGCCAATTGTCCTACCTCAGTAACTTTGGACAGATTTGTGGGCTTCTTGGCTGCAGCCCGTAGAGCCTCTAGAAATCTCTGGTGATACTGGTCTAAAGCCTCCTTACCTCATTTGGGATTTGGATCCCCGTCTGGGCAGGTTGAAGGGAACAGGTATTCTATTCACTGCGAGTCTGAAGAGGAAGACCCATCCATGTCTCAGATGCCCTTCTGGCCGAGGGTCTGGATATGCACTCGCTCCTTGGCTGTAAAGAAAACTCTCGGTAACTGTTGACAATCATCCCATGTAGGGTGGCGGGTAGAGAAGACAGACTCAAGCAGATTAATAAGGTTTTCGAGATCCTTGGAGAAAGGGGGGTTTGGGGTCTTCCAATTATAAAGATCAGAGGTGGAGAAGGGAGTGTAAACAAAAACAGTGGAGCCTGGGTCTCTGGGATTTGGGATCTCCTGAAGGGGGCAAATCGGAGTCAAGGTAGGGTCTGGGGAAGGGAGT
>RJWM01047488.1:0-11888 GCA_004363535.1 Dasyprocta punctata | reverse complement strand
GCCTACAGCTTGGAGTCGCCTTGGCAGCAGCGTGTGACAAGCAAGTAGGAGGAAATCACTCTTCATAACGCGAGGGGAGAGGGTCACTCCGGACATGTATCAGGTCCACTTTTTTGGATGTCAAAAATGCAGAAAGAAACATAAAAACAGCCGGGCGTGGTGGCGCATGCCTTTAATCCCAGCACTCGGGAGGTTGAGGTAGGAGGAGCATCGTGAGTTCGAGGCTGGCTTGGGCTGCAACGTGAGCGCAAGGCCGACCTGAGCTACACAGTGCAACCCTGCCTCAAAAAACCAGGGCTGGGACTCTGGCTCAGGTCCGCAGCACAGAACAGGTCAGGCCCCTGCTGCAAGCACAGTGGAGGATGGGGGGCTCCGCCGGGGAGGGAGGGATGAGGCCCGCCCCTTTTGAGGGGTGTGGGAAGGGGCTGCACTGAGCTCAGGAGGAGCCCCACTCTGCACACCCCCAGGGCCCCAGTGCTGAGTTTGGTGCGGGGATCACAGAGCATCCTAGAGCCGCTTCTGTGACATCCGGGCAGGACCAGAGGCAGCCATGGCTCTCTGGGACCCTGGACATTTCTCGGGCCCACTCTTCTCAGATGTGTTCCCACCTATTTGCGCAGTGACTTCCCCTAAGTGCATATCCAAGCCGTGCCGGGTCTCTCTCCTGTGAAACTCCTTCTAATTAACCCTGGACAAAGACAATATCTTTCATCTGGAGATCTTAAGAGAGTTAATGACAACCAAGCTTCATTATTTCTGCTTTGTGTACGCAGAAAGTGACTCACAGAGGGGCTGGTGATTTTCTTTCACCCATAGAATCATTATGAGAAGTATGAATGAAACTTTGGGTGGAACTATTTCATTAACCTTTAAACCCTGTACGTTCCCCTTTATAGTAATGCAGTTTACACAAATAATGACACCTTTGCACTGAGAGGCTACTCCTTCATTCTCTTATTAAATGCAACTTATTCCCAGCACTCGGGAGGCTGAGGTAGGAGGAGCGTTGTGAGTTCGAGGCCAGCTTGGGCTACAATGCAAGCACAAGGCCGGCCTGAGCTACTTAGTGCGACCCTGACTCAAAAAATCAGGACTGGGAGTTTGGCTCAGTGGCTTAAGCGCCTGCCCTGGCAGGTGTGAGGCTGTGAGTTTGATCCCCGGTGCCGCAAAAAAAAAAACCCAAAACAAACAAACAAACAAAAAAACCACTTATATGGGCCAAAGCATCTTACTACTACAAGGCCAGCTTAGTTGCTCCACAGTGTGAAGCAAGATGGAAACAGTAGTTATGTTTTACTGGTGATTCCTGGACCTGCCACAGTCTGTTTCCATCCATCCATCCATTCACCCATCCGTTCGCTAATTCATACCATCAGCACACAGCCGTGTCCTTGTTACATTATCTGTAAAATGGACAGAGTAATGTTACCATTGGTAAAAGGCTATCCCAAGAATTAAGATAATTTCTATAATGCACGCTGTCCAGCACTGTAAAAGAACAATTAGTATTAAACCAGTAATTATGAGAGCCATGTTGAAAGACCAAAAAAAAAAAAAAAAAGTTTTACAGTCCTGTCTATGGATGGAGAAGGCAAAAGTGCACCTGAAGGGTAAATGAATCGCTGAGGAAAAGGTTGAGCTCTTAAATTAAAAGCCAGAACTGAGGACACGAGCCTCAGGTATACAAAAGAGGGAGCCTTGGACCCATAGTTTAGACGATGAAGTGTTAGAGGGTGAGAGAGGTATTGTTAGGTAGGGGAGATTAAACCGGAACCAACCACTTAGAAATGGCTCAGAAATCACTTAGAAACTCAGTCACAAAGAAGAGACACAGATACAAATTTCTTTGGTACTGGGGATTGAACCCAGGGCCTTCACACTGTGCTACCTCCCCAGCTCTTTCATATTTATTTATTTATTTATTTATTATTTTGAGACAGGTCTCACTATGTGGTTTAGTCTGGCCTTGAACTCACACCAATCCTCTTGCCTCAGCCTCCCAAGTGCTGGGATTACAAGTGTGTGCCACCACGCCTGGCTATAGCCCTTGTATAATTCTTGATTGCATCTCTTCTGTCTCAGCCCCCCAGAATTCTGGGATTGCAGATGCATGCTATCATGTTTGACTTAATTTTTCAAGTTATATTCTGTATATTTCTGGGGTTTTTGAACTTTTGCAGAATACATTTTTGTATTCTTTTTGTAAAACAAGAATTGTCATACTGGAAAAAAAGGAATGAACAAATAAGGTGGTTTAACTCATATTAATGGACTAGTCTTTTCTTCTTTTAGGTAGACTGGTGTAAACCAGTAAAAATCTTATCTATAGAAATGGCTCTCCGCAGAAGGTGCCTGGTACAGATAGCTTGATCACCACTCTTCCTTTTTAAAAATTTTGTTTTTATTAATTTTTTAAAAAACCAATCAAAACAAATCATTGAATAAAACAAAACAATAAACTGGAGCAAAACAAAGCAGTGAGGACAATATTGGATTTCAAAAACAAGATAGAAGAAAATCCCCCATAGTTGCTATATTGCAGGTTAACACTCTCTAAATAGATGCTCAGACTGCTGCCTTTCAGCTTGCAAAGTCAAACAATAGAAGCATTAAGTTTTTGTACCTTAGTTGCTATCAACTTGGTCTATGTTCCTCTGAATCAGCTGGTTGCTTGGGGCAGGTTGGGGGCAAGTTCCTGTCTCAAAGTTCCTGCACTGGTTGGCTCACGGGAAGGGCGAATTGGCTTCCTGTTTCTCCTCCCAGACCACGGCTGCCACTGGCTGACAGGATGAGCACTTCTTGTTTCTTGACCACTCTTCTTTTTAAACAGGTTTCTGTGGATAGCACTCAGGAGCATGGTGTTCTGTTACCAAGCTCCGTAAAAATATACAGCCTGTCATTGCAAAATTAATTCATGACCTGAGAAGCACGTGGCATTCCTCTTGCTCTGCATATGATATTGTCACCAAGAACAAGAATCCGTAATTGTCATCTTAACTGTTTCGGTTCCAATGCATAAGGAGTGTCGTGCTCCATCAGGTCTCCTGGATGTGGGGTCCTGAAGGAATAACTCAACCTACAGATTTATAGGATTTACCTTTTGACCAGAAGCTGCTGTGATTATCTGAGATAGAAGGGCCACGCTGCATCACTGAGGGTCTCTTCCTGCCCAACTGAGACTGGCTTTACCCAGAAAGGAAAGACATATTCCTGCTGTTCTTACAGATGGACACGCTACTTTACAAGCTCAGGGCTTTGGCTGATGTGGGCACTTATCTTTCATATGCCAGTGAAAAGATTCTTTTCTGTCCGCTCCCCCCCCACGCTGGTACCAGGGATCGAACTCAATTTTTCTTTTTCTTTCATTCTTTTTCTTTTCTTTCTCCCTCTCCCTCTCCCCCTCCCCCTCCCCCTTCCCCTCCTCCTCCTTCTTCTTTTTTTTTTGGTATCAGGAATCAGACTTAGGCCTTGCGCTTGCAAAGCCGGTGCTGTGCTGCTGAACTGCATCCACGGCCCAGTGAGAAGATGCTTAAAGGTCTTCCCACTTAAGGACATCACGTTCTAGCTTTTGTAAAGAGTGCCTCACGGACCTTAGTATGATTTCTGCCTCACGGACCTTAGTATCTTGAAGTTTTGATATGCTCTTAAGCGTTTTAATCCGGACTTCCAGTACACCTTTTCATGTACTTGGCTGAAACTACCTGCCCTCAGCAGTCTGCACGACCTGCATAACAGGACTTTTTTTTCCTGTTAATGTGACAGTGCTGGTCTGGATTATTCGACTGCTGGACAGTTGGGTCCATTCCCAAGTTTTGGTCATTACGAACTTTCTCAACAGCCCTGCCGAATCCCTTTTCCTCTGTGGAGCCTTTCCTTAGAAATGCACTTCCTTACATGGGCGTACTGGGTCAAAGGGACTTTATGAACAGTTTTATAGCCCTTGAACATACTTTCCGGCTTGCGCCCCGGAGGCGCTGACCTGTGCCACCGGCCGCGAGGGGGCGGGGCGGCGGCGTGAGCGCAGAGCAGTTTTCGGTTGCTCTCGCCTTTGCAGGTTCAGCCCCAGGGGGCGACGCAGGGAGCTCTTTGCAAATCCCAGGATTTCTACCCCCCGGGGGCGGAAGTCACTCTCTCAGGTCCCGCAGCCCCACTGGACGCTGCCGCGCGCCCGATTGCCGGCCCCAGTGAGCAGGCGTCTCCTGCGCCTCGGCTGCAACTCCCGCGAAGGCCCTGCGCCCCAGCTACGGCCGGGAGACCCGTGATCGCTAGATCTGGGCAGCACTGCAGGGAGTCAGAGGACCCGGCCGCCGGGGTGCGCGACGCGCCTCAGTGCGGACGGCGGCCCCGCAGCGCCGTCCTTGTCCCCAGCTCCTCTACTTCTTGGAATCTCAAAACTTGTGTGTGTGGGGGGGTTGAAAGGACAGCGCGGTCTAGCCCGCCGCAGAGAAGTGGACATGGAGATGGGCTCTGTGGGGCGGAAGCCCGGCAGGGTGGGCGGGGCCCAGGTGCGCGCGCAGGCTGTGGGCGTGGCCGGCGCGAGGGGAGCGCGGAGGGGCTTCTGGGTAGCGGCGGCGCGCGAGCAGGGCAGGGCCGCGGAGCGGGCGCGCGTGAGGCGAGCGGCGTCGCGAGGCCTGGAGGCGGCGGCGGCCACCATGGGAGCGGAGCGGAGGCTGTAGTCGCCGGAGCCTGAGCTGCGGCCTCCGGGGGCCCCGAGGCGCGGGGCGGAGGGGCGGGGACGCCGCCCGCGCTCGTCGCTCCCGCCGGGCCCTCGGAGCGGCGGCCCCCACAGCGGGCGCTGGGCCCGGGCGGAGCCCCGGGGCGCGGGGGCGGCGCGAGGCCCCAGGCGGCGGCATGAGCAGGGCCCCGCCGCCCGGGAAGATGCCCGGTGACCCCGAGGAGGCCGGGCCCGGGGACGGGGCCGCCGACCGCCGCAGGAAGCTGGACGCACTGCTCCGGGACCCGCGCTCGCCCATCAACGTGGACAGCCTGCTGGTAGGTGGCCGGCCGGTCCCCGGGGCCGCGTTCCCGGCGCGGATTCTCCCACCCTCGGCCGGAGTCCTCTCCTCTGCAAGGCAGCACCCGCGCCTCTTTCCCGCCTACCCGCAGATTGAGGAGGAAAAGCGGGGTCCTAGCCCTGCTCCCCAGGCAGAGGAGCCGGTGCTGCACAGTGTCACGCCGCGCGGGTACGAGCAGATGACCGTGGGCAGTGGCCACCCGGGTGCGCGAGGAAGCGCGGCGCCCACTGTCTCCCTTTTACTGGGGAATCTTGAGCTCCTAAAGTTTTGCTGTTTTCTTGTTGTCTCTGAGCATTCCTTCGTAGCTATTTAGTGCGTCTTACTTTATGTAAACTGAATTTTCCGGAGATTGTTGCGCCAGAACCATAAATAAATAAATGAACAAGTATCAGTCTGATTCGTAGAGTGGAATAAATCTGCCCCCTGCGTCTTATCTTTCCTAGGGACGCCCTTAGAAATCCAGATTTCTAGCCACGCAAAGGCCGTTTGTGGCTCTCGATTAAGAGGCAAACGCGTTTTACAAGGAAATGCACCGCGGAGTGCTGGCATATTTCTTACTTTTGTTAGGGCTGACAATTGGCTCTCGCGGACAGTTTGATTAAGAATGCAGGAGAGATGTAGTGATAGGAAAAGGCAGTGCGGAATTCTGTCCTGGAGAGAAGAGAGCGGGAAGGGTTCTCTGGCTGTTGAGCGAGCTCGGGAAAGCTGGCGTTAGGGTGGGCGCTCACACCTTCGGCACCAGGACGCGATGTTCAGTCCTGAGTCCTGCTGGGAGAAACCTAGCGACTGCGCTGAGAAAAACCGCCTCCTCCCTAGCCACTGCCTGACTTCTCGTCTGAGGCCGTTGGTTATCCTTTGAGGTTTCTGGAATCCTATGCAGAGTGACTCAGTCCTGTCTGGTCAAAATACAGGAACTGACTGGGGAGTGTGTATCTTTCTGTACAAAGTGTAGAATGTAGCGACAAGCTATGTTGTGTCAGAGTGTAGCGATGTGCCGAATTGTACCCAAATGGAGGAAGTACTGTGTTCCCGACTGGTCCCGTGTTTGCTTTTACTGAGGATCCGGTTAAGGTGTTGGGACTCGGATTGGCTGCCTGGAGATCCTAGTCTTTCCTTAGCTAACACTGACTCTAACTTCATTCCCTGTATTTTTACTTTGGTATTTTGCTAGTGAAACTTTGACCTAAGGCCAAAAAGTTCAGTTAAAAATAGTACCTCAATCCTTGATAAATCTCAAGTATTCATCAGGTTCAGACTGAATCCCAGATGGAATTGTTTTGTTTCCACTTCAGTTTCATCCCTTAGGGTCTTATAGTGCTTTGAATTACAATTATTAGGGTTATTCGCAGCTTGGAATTAAGCTGTTTATATTTGTGAAATGAGCATACATTTTGCTTTAATATTTTCTGAATTATTAAGATGAAGACCACTTTAAAACCGAAACATTGCAGATGCACAGTAAACAACCCAGTCCATTTATTAACTGCTTATTTATTAAGGTGACATCAGCAGTATGAGAGTTGACATCACTGTTACTGGCTTGACAACACCGTTACTGCTGCTTGTAGTTGCTTACCTATCTTTCTGAATGTGAATATATGTGTGATTCTTAAGTGCAGTAAGCTTTTCCAAGCTGAGGAGTGAACAGTTTCACGGGAGCCTTTGGAGAAAGGTTCCTGGTGCTTCTGTTGAAAATTTATTTATTTTTTTATTTTTTTTTGTTGAAAATTTATACAACTGAAAAAAAATTTGACGTTATAACGAATTAATTTTAAATTATGTATGTTTTACTGTGTGAAATGTTGGAATGAATTAATTTTTAATTGATAGCAATTACATAAAAATTTTAATATTGTAGCTATTTTAAGTGTCCATTTGGGTGGCATTACATACATTCATGTTACCGTGCAAAGCATCCATTCCCACAGCTTTTCCTCTTGCACACTGAAGCTCTGCAAATTAATCTTTGAAAGAATGCCATGAGAACTTGTTTCCTAAAATACTGATGGAAGAATGGTTGGTATCACTTTAACGATTTGAAAGCTTACCATGTAAGCTGCATTTCACAATTGCTCATTGTTTTACTGCACATCGGTGTTGTTTGTTTTGCTCTAGAAAATACTTTGTGTTTAATAGAGAAAACTTACGGAATGTAGTCTAATAGGGACACAGCATGCAGCATAGTCTCTTCCCTCAGCAGCCAAGAGAAGGCTCCATGAGCTGCACTGCACTGAGTGACAAAGGAAAAGTATTCCCGTGCTAGAACTGTGAAACTATCAGTATCCCAGGCCAGAAGGCAAGCCACTTGTGGAAGAAAGGTACCCAGATAACTCGCAAAATGCTTAGCTCTGAGCTCTGGACACAGCAGTGCTCTTTAAGTATAGATCTCTTGCTGTCTTTAATATATTTTTAGTTAATGGCTTTAAGTTTTCTTTGAAAAAGAAAATGGTTTCATTTACAACTTTCTGGTTATGTAATGTTGTGGTCTTGTCATTATCATTTGATTTCTCCATCGTGAAAATGCTAGCAGTCCCCTAGTTTAAATGGAGCTGGATTCCAAGACTATGTCAATGTGGAGACCAAATTACTTTCTTACTTTGCAGAAGCTGCCCATTACTTCATGTGGGTGCTTAAATTAATCAGAAGAGAATGTATCTCTTTTTGTGGTTGCAGATTGTGAACTGCTTGGTATAATGTAAAAATAGTTTTGAGAGAGGTTTGCTTCCATAATGCTTGGGGTGAAGTGGAGGGGATTTGGAGATCCACTTTTATAGTGCTTGAAACCTTTGGCTAAGTACCTGTACTTCGTTGTCAAGACTTGATCCTCACAATGCTTGCCTATTATGGTAAAAAGAATCATGTTTTAGTGTTATGCTGGAGAAATGGCTTTCTAAAGTCTGTGCTGCTGAATTTTGATTTATTTTACTTTTTCCAAGAGTAAACCAGTCATCTAATCTGTAGGATTTAGGTAAACTGTTACTTAAGACTGTGTGAATGAGTAAAAGTGATTAAACATTTATGTACCATTTTCAGTGGTTTAGAAAACATTTAATTTGAGTGATGTCAGTATATCCATAGACTATATGATATATCTTATCACAGGACATGGACTTTTCCTTTCAGCTTGGTATTGGTTATTTGTCTAATTAAAATAAAACTGTATAGTTTTCCTCACTGTACAGTAAATGAGATTATGAAGATACAAGAAAAATGAAGTAGAATAAAAGTTGAAAATTGTTTTATACATACATGTATTTCTTTGTGAGATAAGGGTTGAACATTTATAGCATATGGATTAGTTTGTTTTAAAGCTTAACGTTTTGTCTTTTTTTTTTTTTTTTTTTTTTTTTTTTTTTTTTTTTTTTTTTTTTTTTTTTTTTTTTTTTTTTTTTTTTTTTTGTCTTTTTTGAGACATGGTTTTGCTATGTAGTTCAGGCTGCATTTGAACTCACTTTGTAGCCCAGGCTGGCCTCAAACGCTCAGCAGTCCCCCTGCCTCAGCCTCCTGAGTGCTGGAATTACAGGTGTGCACCACCACACCCAGCAAAGCTTTCATTTTTTTTTTTTTCAAAGCTTTCATTTTGATAGAAAATCTCGAAAATGAATTAAAGTGATATATAGGGTTTACTAAATAGGTAAAGTTGAATTTCTTTGCAAGTCTGCTGTTCCTTATTTACAAATCTGTTGTATAAGAAGCTCTGAAAAACAAGTTTTTGCTGAGATTTCCTTGTTGGTGACATTTGATCTGATCTGATATTAGAATGTTTAGTCCATTCATCTCTCTTGGTCTGGACAGTAATAGCTTTCACTGGAGAAACACTCATGTGCTTGATTTCGGGATGCTGCTCCAGATTCCCAAGAGAACTTTTGGAAATATATAGTATAAGTACTTTGTTACTTTTCTAAAATAAACAACCTCCTGTTTCAAATTTGAAACATCTTTGTCCTGCAGTATAGCCAGGGTAGACTAATTAAGGAAATGCAGACTGGTGGACATCTGAATAGTTGTAAAGAATAGTGGATAATTATCTGGAAAGATGTATTGGTTACTTTCTCCTTGCTGGGACAATCCCCAACACTCAAAGGTAGAAAGGAGGGAGAGCTTATTTTAGCTCACAGTTGGTAGAGGTTTCAGTCTGTACTCACAGACTCCAAGATAAGGCGTCACGGCAGAGGGACGTCACAGAAGAGAAACAGTCTATGGGAGGGTTGGTCGGCGGCAGCAGCAAAGCAGCAGCAACAACCTTCCTTTCTCTTTATCCCATCCAGGCCTCAAGCCTTTTGAGTGGTGCCATCCACACCCAAAACTCTGCCAAACCAATCAGTGCACTAATTTGATTCCCACACCTGTAATTCATAATCATACACCCCAGATGGAGCACCTCTGAAAAGCCCCACCTATGAACCCATGAGGCTTTGGGTGGAACATCTCAGTACAGACTGTAACGAGGCCTAAGTTGGTTGGTTTTTGCTGAGGCATGGTCAGACAGCACTCTTTCCCCATTCTGAGTTCTGAGACATAAAGGAATGTAGTGTTCAAGTTCAGTTTTGAAGCATGAAAACCACTAATGAAGTTATACTGTAGATGCAGCACTAACCTGTTAAAATCACATACGTGCTGCTGCTTGGCTCAGTTTGGCACCTGCTTATCTGCTACACTGCAAGTCGTACTGTCCTTTTGCTTCATTTCACAAATTACATTTGTGCGTGTCCCTGAGCAACGTTTTATTAATATAATTTTACTTGCTTTTTTATCTGTAATTGTTAATAATAATTCTGTATATGTATATATCTTTGTATATACATGTATTTGCTTTTTTTATATATGTTTGCTTTTTTGTGTGTATACATTTGCTTTTTTCACTCAAAATTTGTGTTTTGTCACCCACACTGCAGTTTGTTTATTTTCATGGCCACCATAGATCATGTAGCTTCAGTTTACTTGATGGCTATTTATATATTTTTTTCTGTTGTGGGAAATGTGATTGGGACCATTCCTGAGCTCATTCATAGAAAGAATTTCTGTAGACCAGGTATATATCTGGGAGCAGAATTGCTGAATTTCAAGATATGTTTGGCATAATATAATAGAGTTTAGATTTTTCACCATTTTATTATAAAACATTTAAAGAATGGCAAAGGCGAAAGAATTTACAGTGAGCATCCACACACTCAACACTTACTGGTTTTTTTCTTTGAGATAGAGTCTTGCTGTGTAGTTCAGACTAACGTTGAACTCACTATGTAGACAAGGCTGGCCTTAAAGTCACAGGAATTCTCCTGCTTCAGCCTCCCAAGTGCTAGGATTACAGGCGTGAGCCACCATTCCTAGCCTAATTGCTATTTTACTGTATTTTTGGTTCATTTAAAGCAAGTTAGAGATAATAGTATGTTTCAGTTAAACATTTCAGCATGCAGTACGTGTTTAGGTCTTTAAAAGCTTAAATTTACAAGAAACAAAATACACAGATCTTAAATGTACCATGGATGAGTTTTGACAGATGCACATATGATGCAAATCCTTACCAAAATATAGATTCTTATTACCAAGCCAGAAATCTTGCTCAGTTTTTTTTTTTTTAAACTGTTTCCACACTCCTTTCTTTAGGGGCGATTGCTTTATTGTTGTTTCTCCAAAGATTGCTTTTGTCCCCTCTAGAATGACACACAGGAATCATACAGTATGTATTTCTAGTACGTGGCTTCTTTAGGTTAGCATAGATTCATCCATGTTATCGTGTGGATCAGCAAAATGCGTTTTTATTGCCGGGTTGTATTCTGTTACTTATTAAGTCAGCCACAGTTTGTTGAGCTGTCTCCTACTGATGAACACCTGGCTGGTACACGTTTTTGTTTACTAATATATACATTGGCTGTTTCTAAAACTGCCTTGAACAATTGTAGCATGTCCTTATAGAGACAAGTTTTTATTTCTCCTGGGTACATAATCTGTTGTGGAATTGCTGTGTTGTAGGGTTGGTGTGTGTTAACTTTGAGGCACTGCCAGGTCTTTTTCACAGTGTTACACTATCGCCCCCAACGTGACTGGGAGCGCCAGTTGCCCGGCACCCTCCCTAACACTCAGTCTTACACTCTTGAGCCATTCTGTGCTGGGCAGATAGCTCCTTGTGATTTTAATTTGCATATCCTTGATGACTAATGACTTATGTATATATATCTTCCTTTGTGAGTCAGCTGTTCAGATATTTTTGCCAGTTAAAAAGTACTGGATTAGCCAGAATACCAGTGGTCCAAGCACTCTGGGAAGATGAGGCAGGAGGATTGCCACAAGTTTGAGGCCGGCCTGACCTGCATAGCGAGATCAAGACCAGCCTGGACTACACGGCAAGACCCTGTCTAAAAAGAAAAAAAGGAGTGTGTATGTGTGGGTTTCCTCTGTGTAGAATATGTTTTTTAATAAAAAATTTTTTCTGGGCATGGTGGTGTATACCTGTAATTCCAGCACTTTGGGAGGCTGAGGCAGGAGGATCACAAGTTCAAGCTCAATCAGGGGAACTTTGAGATTCAGTGAGACCCTGTCTCAAAATTAAAAAAAAAAAATTTGAAAAGGACTGAGATGGAGCTCAGTGCAGTGGGGGCAGGAGGGTGGTTATTGCTTTTTCTGCCCAATTAATCATGGCCTGTCCTAGAAGACATTTTGGAAGCTTTATGGTTAAATCTTACTTTTAGATCGTGGTTACATTTCAAGCCAAAGTTAGTGTGTGGTATGAGTTACTGTTTTTTCTTTTTAAATGACTATTTAGTTATTGAGACTGCCCAATACCATTTTTTTGGTACCAGGAATCGAACTCAGGACCTCGCACTTGCTGGGTAGGTGCCGCACCGCTGAGCTATATTTCCAGCCTCCAGCACC